>JAAGOF010000220.1:1202154-1223198 GCA_010645155.1 Tigriopus japonicus | reverse complement strand
CCCGTTCTGGGTTTTCCAGTAAGGCCGATTCGAGGCGATTATCCACTACACAAAGGTATTAAAGGGGGAAAGACCTGGGATCGAACCCATGAACCCGAGCATTGCCCGGTCGCGCATCAACCAACTGCGCTACAACCATCTCTGCCTGGAAAGTCACTTATAAAATTGGAAGTCTGAAGAGAAATTCATATTTCTCTTTCAGATTCCTATTTGAGTCATTTCTGGATTTGTGCATTGCATCTGAACATTATATTTAGAGCCAGGAAGTTTTGACGAATAAAATTGTCAAATACGACGATGATATATAGAAAATTGCCTACTTCGGTGAAAAAAGACAAATAAATACCCTGGATAGACGAAAAAGACGAAGATACTGACTTATATGATATGGAATAATTGACACAAAAAGGCTAATGTAAGTGCCTTAAAAGACGAAAAAAGACAAATTACTTGCCCGGAAAGGCGAAAAAGACGAATACAATCAAATATCCGATATTTCCCATGAATCCATTGACGAACAGTCCTCGTAACTTTGCGAGTTGAAAACCAAAAATTCTCGACAAACTTGTTAATTAAATTACTCAACTACCACGTTGAACGCAAAAAGGTAATCTCTTGGTATAAAATCGCACGCAAAAGTTCAAGTTATCATCAGTTTTCCAACACAATCACAGAAGTTCATTTCATCGCTCAATCCCCATTGCTCAATCATGGATGTTGGGTCCTTTCAAGAACGCTTCGACAACCAAAGTGAATGTGTGGTAAAGACCTTGAACAAGCATATGAATCGCCTCAAGAGAAACGGGAAGATCTTGAACGAGTTGGCTTTCCATCCTGATGTCTCCCAAAAGCAAATCATGAACCTAATCTTCGATTACTCTCGCGATCTCCTTGAAGTCTTCCATTACACCAAGCTCCAACTCCAATATCAATGGTACAATCTGAATCTTACGGAATCGAACGTGATCGGGGAGCTGGAAACGCGTTGGATCGAAGTTTGCAACCTCAGTACTATCGTCCAAAGCCGCTAATTCGAAAAAATGAAATACCCAAAATTGATGATGTGGGTAATATTTTGATGCTAAGTCAATACCAAGTATGTGAAAAATAAGAAATATATTAGATAATTGCATATTTTTTGTTTCACGCCTATTTTTTGACTTGAGAGAGATTTGAAAGTACCAATTAGTGGTCTGAAAGCTGATTGGTTTGTTAGCCTTAACTAGTGATGTGACTTGGTGTGTTGGGCAAGCTTTTTGCGCGAGGTCGTAAGGTAGTGTCGCCAATCGACCTTTGTGAAATCGTATTTGGCTTTGCTTACCAATCTTCAAAAACCTGTTTTTTTATCAAGGAGAACGGAACGGCGTCCCTAACTTTTGTGACTTCTGAACAGGGTTGCAAATGACACTCAAATTTGTGTTTGCTGATATAGCTGAGCACAATACGAAATCTCCATTAGGTGACCCTACCTTGCGACCTCGCGCAAAAAAGCTTGCCCAACACACCAAGTCACATCACTAGCCTTAACCTCTCAACTCGTCATATTTATTTCACCATGTATATCAAATTTTATTATGTTAAGGAAGCCAGAATAGTCGAGTGTATTAGCGTGTAGGTTGAGTAAGTGCTTCCCCAGACGGCCGAGGTTCGAATCCTGTTAGGGATAGAATTGATGTTGTCGGGAGAAATCCTTGAAGGCAGCCAGAGTGGCTGCGCTTTTAAATGAGCCAAGTGAATGTACTTCCCCAGACGGTGTAGGTTTGTGCCCTGTTTGGGGTCGGATTGAAGCTGTCGGGAGAAATCCTTGATTACAGGGAATCGCATTCCTTGTAGCATAGAAAAACCCCAACCAATAATACTGAAAAAAAAAACAAATTAAAAAAATATTAGTTGATGTTCCAGTGAGAACAAAGGTTAATATGCCTGCCGACCGCTAATGTGCATATGCGATTGTACGTGCGTAGTTCCACCAGTTAGTATCGTACTATTATCGCACCTTTTTCTATTATCATTTCATTGTTGTCAGAAATATAAAGTATTGCAATTATTAGTTTCATTTCATTGTGCAACGTCTTGTGAAACTTGAAGTATACGGTTTATCAACGTCAAATAGGTATTAAATTAAAAAGGAATTCCAGGCATAGTCCATGCTACAATTAATCTGAAAACTAATGCCTTCGCATTTTAAGAGCTTCAGTTTGTCCATAACTGATGTATGACCGTGGCCATCTTAAAATATAGGGGTATTGTGGAAGGGTGAGCTGTTGCCGCATAATATCTACTAGATGGCGCACTCTATGACCGTACTCTTTTGAACAAATGTTCTATCTCTGTGTTAAAGACATATAAGAGCCATGCTGGTTTTCTTTAATTGCTCCATAGACATTGAAATGCCATTTTCATGTCAATTTGACTAACTTAGAAACTCGATCTTGAAAATTTCGTATCGATCTACCCTAGTTTGGGACTCGTATGTACAAACAACGATTTAACGTGTTAGCATTTATCTTTGTTAAGTAGTCACGTTGAATCAACAGTAACCCTTCTTTTTTTCTTCTTTTTTTGCGGATTTTTTATTACCGCTACAAGGAATGCTCGATCCCCAACAGGATTCGAACTTAAGGCGTCTTTTAATTATTTATTTATATTTTGTTATATATAACAAAATATAAAATGTATTATATTTTTTTATTATTTATTATTTATTTATTCCTATTATTATATTCCTTCGATGATTTTTTTCTCTCATTCTTTTATGTCCTTTGGAATTCAGCCCTGATTGAAGCTAAAATAAAGTCATGTAAAATTCACATAACTTCAGACTTAATATGTTACATTTTTGCACTTGGTTTATCACAATGTTTTAATTCGGCTTATTTAGCGAGTTAGGAGAAAATCAAGTAGTTTGGGGCAAACCCTTTTCCTTCACATCTCAAGGCTCGATATTTTGTACACAATATTTCGCTTGAAAATGCCACATTACAATTGCTAATTTTAACAAGATCCAAACAGGAACATCGAACACATCATTCATTTTTGCCAGTCCGTGTATTGTTTGCATTTGACCATGTTTTGGATGCAGATCATTATTATCTTCATTATTATTGTTTTTATTATGACAAGATTTGGTTCCTTTTGCTTGTTTGTTCGCTCAATTTTGTGTAAACAGGTACAAGGGATGATGATAATGAGAGTGACGACGATAGCAATTAACGGGGGTAGTAGGTAGGTAGGTATCTGTTTTTTGAAGGTGACGATGACTGGCATATTTTCCACGGACAATGACAACCATACAAAAGTCCAAACTTTTTTGATGTCTCCAGTGTAGCTTTCTTCCTTCAGCAAAGAAATGATGATCCAGCAGGGAATGTCGTCACAGATGGAGTTACCTCTCCAGACAAAGTTGCTCATAATAATAGTCACAATTATTACTATTATGCATTGAGTTTTACAAGCTGCGCGGGGTTCCTGCATTTTGCTCGGGATTCCTCGGTTTGCTTAGGTCGGCTTCCGTCCAATCAATAGATACGTGGTCATGTTATCTTTACCTTTGACGAAAATGGAACCTCGTTTTTCAAAGTCGTACCATTCCTTTAGGATCTCCATACTTTTCTCAGAGACCTGAATGCGGCCTTCAACGCCAGTGCTTTCCATGCGTGAGGCGATATTTACGGCATCGCCCCAGATGTCATAGTAGAGCTTTGTGGTACCAATGACTCCAGCCGTGATGTCTCCAAAATTGAACCCAATCCGAAGAATGAGATCGAACTCAATGAGGGATTGGTTGAACTCATTCACCGAGTTTTGCAACTCCAACACGAATTCCATGAGTTCATGCAAGTGTTGGTAGTCATGAGTATTTTCTTTGCGGATGTAGGGGTTCACACCAGAAGCTGCCATGAACGTGGACCCGATGGTCTTGATCTTTTCCACGTTTCTGAATTCTTGTCGATCCAGGATCTCGTCGAAATCACTGATGAGCTCGTTGAGTACTCGCAGATATTCTTTGCCACCCATGTAGGACTCGTCATAGAGCTCGTTAAAGTTTACCAAGCTTGCGAAAATTACCCCAATATCCAAGTGGTTCTCGGAGTATTCTTGCATGGTCTTCTTCAATTGATCTGACACATACTTGGGAATGATGTTATGGAGTAACCAATCGGCTTGGTTTTTGAGATTTTGAATGGCCTTGCGGTCCTTGGCTGAGAGCAACGAGCAATGGAAGCTTAAGCGGTAGCTGATTTCAAATTCACGGTTGAGGAGCCACACGAGGGCTACCAGATAAATTAGACAGACAATGGTCTCCATGAATAGGGTTGAGTGAAGGTGATCACATTTAATTAATTGAAATCCGTCCGTCACCACAAAAGGTGTGGACGAGTTATCCGGGGTGACGGAAGCTGCCCGATTAGCCGGATTTTCACAGGGGCATACCAAGGGTGATGAGAGCAAGATAAAGAGCAATGCCAGAAGAGAGGCCAACGAGCTCTTGATCCAATTGTTCAATGCCGTCAAATTGCTGAAATGAATCACTCCGAAGAAGAAGAGCTGCAAGTAAAGCTCTCTTTCACCCTTGCCGTCTAAGAACAAGCAGTTGAAATTAGCAAACACTGACAAAATTGGAAGCGCCAGGAGAATGAGTCCGAACACGTGGGACGCATACCAGCCTCGGCACCAGCTGTAAATTCGACTGAGTGTGGTCCTTCGTTTACTTGTATGCCAGAGGTGCTTGAAGCACATGACAACGACGGCCAAGTGATACAGGGCGGATGCAATGAAGTAGAGGAGCCAGATCACATTGAATGGGTAATGTAGGAAGCATGCAATGGCCACTGTTAAGAGGAGAACCCCCGAGACGAGGATATCGAAGAATGCATTGAAAGTGGCCGAGGCCAGGGTCCTGTGCTCTCCGTCACGAATGAATCGATTGGGCTTCCACGCCGTTCTCCGGTAGTCCCGTTCCATGTGCGGATCCTCAAAACATAATGAAAATGACTTCAGGGGGGGCCGGGAAAAGTATGAATGGTGGCCGCCATCTTCACGAACACATAACATCATAGCTTGGTCCGATTGGTGGCGGAGAGATGCCATGCTTTGTGCACTGTGCAATTTGGACCCACCCTCTCGGCCAAAACCTGAATGACCTTCATTGCCTGATGAGGAACCATGGATGGACAGTCCAGCACTGCTAAGTAGCTCACGACCATCCGTAGCACTTGCCAAGACACCTGAAAACAAATTGAGAGCGATTAGTACGCTTATGCAAAAAATAGACAATACAGAGTGAGCTCACACTTGGGATTGGAACTATTTGGTACAATATGAGACATCTCTTATGTACAAGATGGGGTTCGAGGAACACTTACTTACAAGAGATGTTCAAAAACAACTGGGCACTCTCTCAGTTTTTCGAGACTCATGGGGTAAATTAGTTTTGTAACCGGCAATATTTGAAAAAAAAAAAATCACCCTTGGAAGGATGTTAGTTTAAATGGCCTCTCATTTTTGTGCATATTTTTACAAGTTTTCGTCAGATTTAATTTGCCATCATCATATGTGAAGTGTTAACAAATATACGTAAGCAAAATTAGGTCCATTCAACAATAAAGTTATGAGCACACTCAGTTCTTTTTAATAAGCATTGATAAAATAAACACAAGAGAAGCAAGGTGCAAAAGGAGTGGTCGTTCTTCCAGGAAGGATGTCCTTCAGCAGGGCGATTTATAGACTGGACCCTACCAATTTTATAAATACATCGTTGTATTAATCTCAATCCAGGTGCAAGTCAAGTTAGCCGTCAACCAGTTTTGTTCAAGATTTTTGAATCTGACTCGAAAGTCAGGTGTGATTTAGGGAATTTTGTATAGTAGTGATGGAAAACAAGAATTAGATTTATCAAGTCAGGTTTTGATTAGGTTTTGAGTGTGATGCACAAGAAGTGGTTGTGATGCTTGATTTCTAGTAACTCTAAAGCGTTTAGTTGGACGTAACGCTAGTATTCTTACTACTTGAACGCAAAGCCATTGCCGGAACGCTAAGTGAGCGACGGCGGGTTTGAAGGGCTAGTGGATGAGGGAACTGAGGTTCTTCAGGCTGCCATCCAGCACTTTTGGGAGTGGATGAGCTTAGCCACCCTTCACTCAACAGGGGTGAGGTATAAGACAATAGCCCTGCACTTTGCGGGGGAGAAGAAGACGACAGTGGGGAGGGTTGTTGTAATTGCTCAGTGAGAGATATTGTCAAAGGAGATATCCGGCGTTTAAGATACTGACCATTCTCAGCGAAGGACCCCTGGAAAGAAAGGGACATCACTTAAAACTGAATTCTTACAATGGTTTTCCTCCAAAAAGTGATCAAAGTCTACCTCGGAATTGGCTGTGGCACCCGGGGTAGACGCTTCTGTTCTGTTGCCGGGAAGCTCAGTCGAGCCAGAGTTATTGTTCTTGATGAAATGCTGATTGGCCATTGTGGTGGTCACTGTAGTGGTCTTGGTGATGCCTATAGGGGAATAGCTCACATACGTGACAGTGGCTGCTGCTGCAAAGATATCAAAACAAAATTACCCTTTGCTTTAGGCACAAATGACCAGCCGTGTGTGTCTCTTACGTTCTTTTATGGTTACGGTAGGGCTATTGGTCCTGGGTGAGTTGGCATGGTCTGCCGACCGACTGGTCGTCATTTGGGACAACATTTTGCGACCGCTTTTGAAGCTCAGGCGCTTCAGGCTAGACCGATGGCCTTCCCAAACACTTTTGCCGTTGTCCACCGACACGGAGCTTGGGGCGTGACCAGAATTGATCGATGGCTGACCCGTGCCTGAAAGCGATGGGATGCTGGTCAGCCCTCGACCAGACCGGTTGGAATTCGCAGAGCCTGGACCGTGACCAGGTAAAGACGGCATTGACTGCGTCACCACATTACCCTACAAGATAGACTTAGTCATCAAACATTGACACGATTGTCCACTTGAGACGAAATCTGACTCAGCAATGGTGTTGATCATGTCAACAGGATTCTTGAAAGTTGAAATGAAAGGAAGATTTTATTAAAACTTCAAAGTTGTTAACAATGCCAGGAATGGCATTCCAGCCAAATCTTCCCAATCAACGACCCAAACAAGGTGTATTCTAATTTTGATACAAGGGCTTTTAGCTTACTGTGGCATCCGTTTGCGTTATTGCTGGCAAGAGAAAGGTAGCCGGGGTACTTGAGGTCCTGCGCGCCATCCGAGTGTCCAATGGGACAAAGTTGGGTGAAGCTCGCCCTGTGATAAAATAGGTTTTCATATCTGGAAGAAAGAGAGGCCCATTCATGATTTATGGAATACAGGCAAGATATAAGCTACACAAAATATTGCTTAAGGAAGTTACTGTACCCAATATTGGACAGCTCTGGCCAATATCGTTCGTGCGTGGCTTTTATCCAATCTGGTGCACGCAAAGACCAACAGCTTTGATGACATAATATACAGATCTTAATTAATTTTCCATCAAAGACCGTGGAACATGGGACATGGAACATGCCGAAACGAGATATTTGTACCAAAGAAAATCGTGAACGTGAGAATTTAAAAAAAAAACTCTCTTGATTTGTCTTATTTTAAAATCATTTTTGCCTCTTGGTGCATTAATTGTTTATCAGCAGATTACTCTGGAATTTGTTTGATAAGCATTCGTCTGACTGAACCGTCATCGCCAGCATCGCTTTCAGTTCCAAATTAATTACGTTCTTATCATGACAGTGAGTGAGTCAGACTTCTTGGACCTTCTAACCAACCTCTACAAATCTTTGGGGAAGTCATTTGTTCAAATGAAACAACGTGCCGTTTCCCCATGTAATAATAATGTCTGTGTTTTTACGAGAGACACAATGTCTCTTCCCAAACCATGGACCGCAAAAAGCACAATCCTCATCCAATAAATGACTTCCTTCAAATCGGACACAGATTCTGACCAGAATGGATACATCGATTGGAATGAGTTTGTCAGATTTCAAAATCGGAGCCTAGAATTCCTGGACGAATTCTGGACCATGAATCTTGAAGATTTGAGATCCGAGTTTCAAATGCTTGACATCAATCATGATGGCAAGATCACGGAGGACGAGTTCCGACAAGTAAAGCCTCTTTCATCTTTGCTTTTTCATGCCAACCTTGGCGTCATAAAATATTTGTGGGAATTCCCGTTTCAGACAATCATATTCAAAAATACCTTATTTAAGTCTAATCTTGTTCTCTAGAACTTCTCAAGTTGCCAATTGGTCGAGCTCTTAAATCGAAATCAGTCGCAGCGCGAGCACCTAATTGCATATTTTAAACAACGAACGTCATTTTTCTTGCAAATTGAACGTCGTATGGGCTTAGAAATTATGCACTAAAGCCCCCCTAACAAGTTTATTTTTTGCGATTCTCTGCGAAATAGACCTAGGTGAACAATTAACTCTTGGAAATAACCTCAGACCATGGTTCAATCAATATAAGGTACAAGAATGTCTTTTGTAGTAATTATTGAAAAGTACCTTCGCATGCACCCGGATCCCTAATATTGGCCCTCTAGTCAAGACAAAGTGGCCCTAAATAGACAGACAAATGCAATGGATGTGGACACAGAGAGCCACAGCAGCAACCAAGCATGCCATTTCGTATTAGAAGCGAGTCCAATTACATCCCCCTAAGCCCATTGTGTAATCCCTCAAGTTTGTCTTTGAAGGCCCATCTAGTAGTCGTAATTGGGAATATAATCCCGATCCCTGACATTCGAGCATTTGTCACTCCTCACGAGCTTTGTTGGGTGGTAGTTTATCAATTGGGTGTTCACATCCATTGTGCGACACCTGATCCTTTGGCTGAAATGC
Source organism: Tigriopus japonicus (assembly GCA_010645155.1). NCBI lineage: Eukaryota > Metazoa > Arthropoda > Copepoda > Harpacticoida > Harpacticidae > Tigriopus > Tigriopus japonicus. Next base: position 1,214,345 of record JAAGOF010000220.1, on the reverse strand, counting down.
GGCCAAAAAGTGGGAATCACATTCACCGGATCAGCGAGAAACTTGTTTTGTCATTCAAAATTATTGAACCGAAAACAGTCGTCAAAGAGTGGGGATCGGTTGAACAAAGGCCTGTTCTTCTTTCAGGTTATGAGGAAACTCTATCACCTCAGGTAAGGAAGAAGCTCTCTAACAACCAATGATCAATGATGCTTCGGAACAATGGCCACCAAAAATGAAGGGACACACTCACTTACTCACTGGTCGATCTATTCTTTAGCTCAAGCAAAGGATTGGAAGACTTCAAGGCGATTGTGGATAAGATCAAAATTGAGATGAGCCTGACAAATCCTGTCTCAGATTTGACAACGGGATCTGGTCCGGGTCCAAAAGAGAGGTTTGTCCAACAAATGATGGAGAGATTCAGGAAGGCGGATGTGGATCACGATGGTGAAATTACATTCTCAGGTAAGAGACACGCAATTCCGGGGAAGGGAAGGAAGTAGTTGGAGTTGGAAACGGAAATGGTTTACAAGGGTATGTCCAACTAAACAGTGGCTGTGTTTTAAAAATAACGATCTTATTCAATAATATAATTTTATAACGAGCTTATTCAAAAAAGCTTCTTCTTGGAACTTGGAAGCACCATTCGCTGATTTCTGGATTCCTCAGAGAAAGATGAAAACATATCACTTCTATTTTTGTTTGATGAACTCTACTATTTTAAGAGTAATTTGAAACTGATTTGTAAAATGTCGTATTAGACCAAATTTGCAAAACACAAGCCATGATGGGATTATTTGGCATTTAAAATTTCCATCTGTCGTTGTGAAACGTAATACAAAGAAATAACAGACATTTTGAAATTGCTTAAAAAGAGAAGAATCACTTTTGGTGAATTGTTTTGAACAAAAGATTACAATTATTGCACCCAAACTCACTTCTTTGTGGAGGCTTATATGCTTTTAGCTACAGAGTTTCAGTTCTTGGATTTAAACCCAACCAAAAACTAAGAACGAGGAATTTTCGGTAATTTAAAACCATTCTTTGTTTTTCTCACAAACGAATGCGAAAATGAAACAAGACGCTTTTGCACAAAGCTGTCTGCAGTTGCCATCTGAATGTCTGGCATTTCTCTCATAATCTGATTTATAAATAGACTATCAAATTTATCCCTCTTTTGACGTTATGATCTATTAATAGATACCATTACGCACCCGACTAGAGTACAAATGCAAGGATGGGCATCTAATTGTAGTATCATGGCTGAATGACCTTTAACTCGTTTTAATTTTAGTTTGCTCTCTCTCTCTTCCCACTCAATTAGAATTCATCCGCCATGAATGGACCATGAATGAGTCTCTCAATTCCAATTCAAAGACCACCAACCTCAAAAGTCTTCGACGTGAGTTCCAAAAGTTGGACTTGGACGGAAATGGAAAAATCTCGGCAGCCGAATTCAAGAAAATTATTACCAACGTCTATGACAACATGCCCCAATAAATAAAATAATCAAAAATCCTACCTTTCACGGGTTCTCCTTCTTGAACAAAGTACTCTTCTTTGAGGAACTCGTACGTTTTCTCCGAAATGTGAACCATGCCTGGTTTGCCCGTAGACTCCATTTTGTTGGCCAAACTCACGTCATTCGACCACACATCAAACTTGAAGCGCCTTTTGCCCACGATTCCACAAAGAACGGTGCCCGTATGAATACCCACCCGCATATTCACGGATTCGTGGCAATCTTCATCAAAGTCCTTGATGGCCGAGATCATGGCTAAGCCCATTTCCACACAATTTAAGGCATGGTTGGGCTTGGGTTCGGGACAACCTGAATGGCGGGGGAAATCATAATTAATCCATGATCATCAAAATAAAAGGCCAGATGTTTAGTGCTAATTCAAATAGCTTGATCGAGTATTCGAAATTGTGGAATAATTAGCCTTGCTTACGTAAGTGTAGTCTTAGTACATAAGCTGCCTGTCTAGGGCATGGCTATTTTGCTCTGAAAAGTCGCATGTTTTGTATGCGCCAAGGTATGCTACAAGTATGCTTCCAGTGTTGACTTCAATCGAACTTTTAGCCATTTCAGACACTTTTTGCATTTGAACTTTGATTGAAATCTACTAAGATTACATAGAATTGATGAGGAGTTCTGTTTGAACCTCAAGAAGGTTGAAAAGTCCAAGAAAAAGGTTAAGAGGCTGACATCTCGAAATACAAAACATTTGACCCACTAGACCACTTCGATCACTGCATTAATTTAAAAGGCAAGAGTTTACAAAAATTAAGTCATCTTCATTGTCCTGGAGTTTTCTTTCAGCGCAACTGCTTCAAAAGCCGTTGAACTAACTGACTTTATTTTGGCGTACTCTAATAAAAAATTAGAGCAATGAACATCCCACCCAAAAGGTAAACTGTTGAAACCATCAGGCAATGTTCTCTGAGGTTTCTAAAAAAGCCTAATATGTTTAAGCATGTTCGGTTGTAGTATCTGAATTTGCTGTCTACGACTTTACCTCCATTAAGGTCTCAACCAAATGTCAAAGATAATGTAGAAATAAATATTGAGCTCAAAATGCCTTCATAGAATACAGAAAGTGAAGGTTAATTTTTTGTTGAAAATCCCGATCCCCTTAAGCTCATTTCTATCGAGGTGAGTCTTTCCTGATGTCGATCCAGAAGTGAGGTTTCCCATTCTATTTAAAGAGCACATTCGTCGCCATTGGGAACGAACGCTCTGAGGGAAATGTGGTGAGGGTCTTTGCCTATTCATAACTATGCTTCGGATTATCTTGCGGGAATGATTTTTTTACAGGCCAACTTTCTCAAAACCACCTTCATTGACTTGGCACAACCTGTTTCTAACTTTTATTGGGGGCCAGCCAAAGCTAACTTTTATTCGTTAGAGCGAATTTGAGACAAAGGATGATTCTTTCAGTTTCTGGCAGATGAGAGGTCGTTTTATATAGTACTTAGCTAAATGGCAGATATTGTCACATACAATTTTGACATGGATTGAAAGCAGACTAGTGATGGACCAAAAGGAATCATCACCGAAACCGAAAGTTTCGGCCAAAGGAGGAAACCAGAATCGAAACTGAAATCAGCTGACCACAAAATGTTATATATGCCAAATTCACTTTAAAAATTAAATTGCTCATGTGCTCGATGTTGGGATCGCCAATTAAAAAATCGGAAAACTTGAGTTGCAGAGGCTTTGGGGGCAAAAAAATCTTTGATTTTGTTTTCAAACTTCATCCTTTACACTGGATCCGGATGTCTACTTTCAGTTTCGGTAGGCATAACCGAAACCGAAAGCGGTTTCGGTCCATCACTAAAGCAAACTAAGGACATCACGCAGCATAAAGGTCACTGTCGAGCAGGTTTACCGCTAAAAGTTCTAATATTTTCTAATTTTAGAAAATGGAGGATATGACGACTGAACAAACCTGATACACAATAATAGCAGTCTCCAAGCGTGGAAATTTTCTCGCATCCGCACTTATTGCAAAGGAAATCAAAACGACCGAAAAGGTCATTGAGAAGACCCACAAGTTGTGAGGCCGTTTTATTGGAACTCATCTTGGTGAAGCCCACTATATCAGCGAAGAGGATGCTGGAACATAATGGGATTTAGGAAATAGAAAAAAACTCGATCGCCAATCCCGTTAAACCACGTGCTCCTCACCTAACATTTTCCATGGCATTCATATTGAAGGGTCTAAAAATGGTACGAATATCGCCCTGATTTGAGGAACGAGGTGAAGAGATCTTCCGGACCATGGAACCGCTCTCTGAGATATCCAAGTCGTCATCAAGGTCATCAACATCCTCGGTGTGACCTTCACGCATCAGCCAATCCGCAACTTGAGGTGGCATCACTGAGTGGATCATCTTCTCTTTCAGTCCCTTTTCAGTGACCAATTGCTTTTTGACCATGAGAGATTGACCCACCTTCATGAACGTGTCTCTCATTCGTACCTAGAAGCCATAAATCTCGTTTACTGGATGCTTCATAAGATAAGAAACATCTGAGAATATGAACTGAAGATCAAATCCTGGATGAAACTTTCTCAAATGATAAGTGATCGACCGAACAATGGCTTAGAAAGTCATGAAAGGGATTTTTCTGAAATTTGATATTTAGGGCACACGCAATCTAGGTTCGATTTTGAAAACATAATTTGCTAAAAGATCTTTCTGATTCTGACCTTTATAGTTTTTGATTGAAGCCAAAAAAAATATTGAACGTCTCTGGTCAGGCTTGAAGCGACTGTTACTGGTCTAAATTTGTCAAAAATGCAGAAAAATAGCCCTTTTTTATCACCCTGTATTTTCGTTATTTGTTGGGTTAAAAAAGAATTACTGGCTTAGTTTATGGAGGGAAAGCGTTTAGAGTAGTAAAAGTGGTGGCTGTGCAAAAGACGGAGAGTGAAATTCATTTGCCTTTCTGATTGGGGAGGCCCTTAAATGTATTGAAGTGAATACAAACTTTTAAGCTAAAAACCTAAATTTGAAAGACAATAGTGGCTTTTAAAAGTTATCCTTATCATCATTTACTTTTTTGTCTTTCTCCATTTAAATCACACTTGAACCTTTTTGCATATGTGGGTCAAGGCAAGATGCCGTTATCAATGCTACGTTAGATCAACAAATTAGTTTCACTGGCAGTGGAGTCACTAAACATATATTTGAAGGCTGTCCTTTAGTCGCCATTAAATATATATAAAACATGAAATTAGGTCAGTATCGCAAGACTTCGTAATTCGTCATCAATTAACAAACCTACAGTACTTGAAAGATATGTCAGTACTACAACAAATGTTGGATCTTTGAAAGATCCCCTTTCATTTGCTAAGCTTTCAGCAACCATTCATTTCACGGCATGATGGTCATGATACGGGTGGCTTACCTGGTTAGTTATTAGCGAATGTGTGCCTATCACATGAATGCATATATGAAGGAGAATGTTGACCACGAGTGTGGCGTCGGAGGCGGTCCTCTCGGGTAATTTGTAACACAGGAACGTTTCAAAGAGAACAGAGTAGGTGACCCCGATCAAGACAATCCCATATAATGGCAATGGCACGGCTGTATACAACAGAAGCATTATGGCTAAGTAGAGGGCGTAGAGTCCGGCCGGAGAAATGTCATTCTCGGGCGAGTTGCTACTTTTCACGTTGGTTGTGGCCAGGATTGAGATGGCACAAACCAGGAAACTCAGGGCTATCGAGATCTTGAAAGTATGTTTTGCAAACATGGGTGATGTGGACAGGAATAGAACGAATACTACGAGACAGCACGTGGCGAGACTCAGACCTGAAAAATGAGACTTGGTCACATCAATACTGTCATGAATCCAATCAATATTCAAAATGAGCTTTTGACACTCATTTTGTCATATGAGCAAAAGTTAAAATGTTTGGTACCTACAAGTTACCCTTAATTCGATTTTTTAATGCTACAGGTTTTTAATCTACATGGAACAGCGCGGCTTCCTCCATTCCTTCTGCTTTGCTCCATTTTCTGTGCCTGTTCATTTGGCCTTTCGGTCAAAACACATATGGTTGGTCATTCATCATAACCCACAATGACGCTTGAATTGAGGTGAAATCAGGGTAGTAGGTTGTCTTTGTATCTCTTTCTTTGGTCAGGATGGTCATGATTAAAGCCTTAATATAAGATTAAACATCTTTAGTCATGATTAAAGACGCTAGTTCTGATTACCAACTCTTTTTTTTTTTTTTTGCAAAAACCTGTCAACAAATTTTGGCGACACTGATGGTCGTCGAACCAGTGATCGATCATTGCTTACCCAGAAAAGTGGGCCAGTGTTTGGTCCTCATACAAGGGAAATACACAGCCATGAGGAGGGACAGGACCAGCAGGTATGTCAGGCCGAATTGGAAGCGCCTTGTAGTCCGGGGAAGGGTTGACGTCCAGTATTGGTCCTCAAGGATCCGTGAATCGAATTGTGGGTGCCACCAATTTGGACTGGCGCGCTCAAACAGAAGCGGCCAACACGAGGTGGACCGGTAATAATGACTAACGGTTGAGGTTCTTTTGGCTTGCCGATGTTTGTGTTGTTCTGGTTTTTGCTGTTGTTCTGTTTGTTTTTGTGGTTGCGTTGGCCCTCTTTGGACTGCCTCTAAGCCGGATTGTTCCTTGGGGAAATTCACGGGCGACTTTACGATTTGGGGTAATTTAGAGGCATTAGGAGCGAACGGAGCGGTCTCGGTATCATCGTCGTCACCCTTGCCGTTCTTAGTTAGATTGGCCATGTTGGAATTGTCCTCGGGATGGCCAAAGGCCTCCTGAGCTGCTGTCGGAATGAGCTCGATGGCTTCCAAACAAGCCTTCGGATTGATGCTCCGCAGTTCGTCACTTGGATTATTGTTACTGGGACGGAATTTGGGCGGTTGTTGAGGCTGGAATTGGACCTGGTGCATGATACGTTGGTCCTCGTTCACTTTCTCCTTGATTTCAGTATATTATTGGGTGTGTGACGAGATGTACTTATTGGCAGTCGGAGGACATTTTTATTTTCAGCCCCGCTGTCCAGTAGAATGTTATCGCCAATGTCAATTGCGCCCAGAGAGCGGAAACGAGTTCTTCAAAAAGAGGATCAAGTGGTGAATTTGTAGTGTGTGAGTGTGTTTAGGAAGATTCTTGCTCCTTCTCTTTCTCCTCTTGGATTCAAAGTTAAACAAGCCGAATTCACTGGAGGGATGAATGAGTCAGACTCTTGTGTATACTCGTCCTTGTTCCCGTCTTCTAGTTCATCATCATCTTCTTCTTCTTCCTCCTCTGTTTTTCCAATCCCCATGAGCAAGGTTAATTTGTCGAGAAATAGATAACCCCAACAGACAGAATATCAAGAAGAAGATAGGGGGAAGGTGAAGGTGGTGGTAGTGGTGGAGGAGTAGGAGCAAGTGGCGGCACGAGATCAGCAGTTATGACGTGTTCCCTGCATATATACATGTATACCCCACTGCCGATTGTGAAGGCTCGTTTTTGCTCAAGGCCAAACTAATTGATGACAAACTGTGAATCACAAATGCGCAAACACTAGAGCATTCACAAGACCTCTTTGCCTCCACCACTTGAATCGGCAAGCGATCGGCAGGAATGCTCCCCGGAAATAAGCAATTGACCAATTCAAGGCATTATGTGCTCCATGGCCTTTGGTACAATCGCGATCATCTTGAGGGGAGCGGCTCTTGTTGGTTTTCGTAAGACTTCTTGCATAACAACAATAGCAATAAAAACCACCTCCGGGTGCAACTTGGAACGGGTAAAAGTCCAACCAGAGGCCAAACTTGCATGTTCGTCACTTAGACAAGGGCCTCCCCCGAAAGGCTTGAAGAATCATTCGGAGATTTATCCTCCCCTACAAAAGGTGATCGCCTTGTTTCACTAATGTGGAGAGAAACTCAACTGTTTCTATAGCTTCTTCCTCTTCATAGAAAGGCCACTTCAAAGCCCTTGGCCGTTCCTTTGGTTCTCTACCCAGGCCGCCATGCCTAGTTGGCCTCCATTCACAGATATCCACACAGTGAGACCGAACTAGCGAGCAAACGAGAGAGAGCGAGAAAGAGAGGCCTTTCACATCCAACCAACCACCTCGGTCCCGCGATCAGGGTCCCTGGGTGTCCGTCAGACCACGGTGCCGCACCTTTTCCCAAGTCCAAGTGGGCACGCGGCAACCCTGATCAGCACCAAAGGGAGACGAGGAAGGAGAAAGAGGGAGAGAGAGAGAAAAAAAAAGGAGAGCAAGGTCTGACCTTCAGTCCCTCTTTTGTCCCTGATCGAGAAGCCTTTTCTTCAGATGGAAGCGCTAAGAGTGGTGGGGAGTCGTGGAGATGTCTTCTCATTCACTTTCGCTCTTCATCCTTTCCACGCTCTCCTTGTAGGTTCTCTTTCCCCTTCTCTCGGGGGCGAGTCAGTCATAGGAATAAAAAGGTGATGTGTATCAGCTTTTGGCACACTTATTTATTTGACAAACTTGGTCATCCCTCTTCTTCTTTTCTTCTTTTGGGGGACAGGTTTCCTGATTTGATCTGGAATGGAGAAGAAGCAATATTGGAAAAAATACATTTAGTTAGTCTGGAAGCACCGTTTTTCCACGAGCCTTGTGACAACCTTTCGATTGACTTTTGACCCGTACTTATGGTAGATGAACCTGTCGTTAAGAGAGTACGCACCAGGAAAAACCGAGGATAAAGGAAAGAAGCAAACTTTTTTGGGGGGTCTAATCGTAAATCTCTGACCAAAAAGAGGACAAACAAATTGCTTTTTATAGCTCTACGGTTCGATTATTATTCTTCAAGAATGAACCCAATCGCTTGTTGATGATAATTGACGATCAATTGGTACAATACAGCCAAATGGCATGAAATTATCCAAAACGGGATCCGGGATCTCCATTTATTAAGAGACAACAATGGTCCATTGACAAGACTTGTATCGCGGAAAATACAAACCAACTTGTGCGACCCTCATTTTTTCTGCCCTTCTTGACTTGAAACGCATAGTTACATTCTGGTGATTGCGATAGGATCTTGGGCAAACTTATTCCAATGCATGCCTTTAAAGGCTCGGCCAAATAAGGTGTTGTTAGTATGATACCATGTACTAAAAATACTCTGATTCTTCGAGGAGCTTACCCCTAAGTCTCTCTGGATGTTGTCAAATTTCACTCACTTATTGGTCCATGACCTCAAGTAGCTCTCAGTAAGTGAGAACGATGGCGTTGGCTCCGGGATCCAATTTCACCCGCTTTTGTACCGTGGTTTGAGATGAAGAACACTTTGAGAAGCTCTTCAAACTCGCCAATGAGGGAATCCAATTCAAGTTTTCTACCCTGTTCCTAGCTTCTCTCACTCACTCACTCTCCTATACTCACCTATGCGATACGTACGAGTGACAAGGCCCTTCTCTGACGATCAAGCTTCAAGCTGTGTTTGTGTATGTAATACTAGAAGTAGTAGTAGTAGTATGCATGAATGTTATTCCTTGGTCCTCTGAACTGCACACACAACAAGTTCAGATGGAGGAGGAGGTGAATGTTCTTGTTCTTCTCCAGATATTTCTCGGCGTCCCTCGGCTTCCCTTTCTTGGTCTTCCTTCTCCACCTACTCAATCTCAGTGAGTCCAAGATGATCTCCTAATACTCGTTCGACAACTCCTATGATTCTTCTTCCATTCACGGCACCGGTGGATGCAAAGGAGAAGCTGAATAGAGGAGGATCCTTGTGCTCTTTTCATGTGTACCTTTACTACTTACTAGACATGTACATTCATTTCAGTGAAGGTTTCGTGTGAGCTTTGGCAAATTCAGAGTGTGCTGGTACTTGACATTAGTGCGATCAGGGTGATTTGCGTTGATACTTCAAAAGAGCAATACCCTCTCCCCGATGATAAGGGAGCATTATTGCAGATCTAGGCCAATTTCGTAATATGCCTATTGTTCTGTTCCCGAACCGAAAAGACACAAAGACATGTCCGGATTAGGTCATTTTTTGCTCGAAGTATAAGGGTCGGAGTTATTTGTTCCGTCATGATGTCGATTGCATGACACATTGCTAATTTTGCCAACCTTTTCGGGACGAAAAAATCAATCAATGCTAATAAGTAATAACAAGTCTTCGAAAGAGTTTTTTTTTTTTTGCAACTGACTCAAAGTTCATGTCAAAAAGTTGGAAAAGTGAATTTTGGAAAAGCAGCATCTTTTCCTTTGCAGTTTCCTAAGAGTTAAAAACTTTGTTGGATGAAGTTTCGCTTCCCTCGCGAAAGGAAGCGATTCCTAATTTTTGAGGCAAAATTGTGCAAAAAATATAAGGCAAGAGAAATGTAGATGAAAATCTTTTGACCCCCCAAAATTCCAGAGAGACTTACGGATTTGGTAATTAATTAGAGCCAAAACTTTTTTTTATCTTGAAGTGGTAGTAGGTGTTCCTTGCCTAGAATCTGCAGTGACCACGGGATCTTTGAAGCACAATGGAGCACTTTTCCGTTCCTTGAATTGTGTGGTCTACCAAATAAGTCTGATAATATCTGGTTAAAAGAACAGGTTGGGACAGAAAACACAGGTCTGGCTAGCTTTCCGTGGTCACCCCATCAAAGTTCTCTCGTATTTGGAGATTTGGGCCTGCGTAGGCCTCATAAAAAACGGAGGAGAGCGCACGAAACATCTCAAGAGTAATGAAGGAAATGGGCGGGAATCCGGACAACTTTCAAATGTTTGTTTTTCATCATCAGTTTTGTTCGCATCAGGTTTTTGGAATACTTCACGTTACATTTAAGGAATCTACATGGACGCAACTAATGAATCATGGAGGCGATTGGATCGGCTCTCATATTCTGGAGATCTAGCCGGGAGTCCACATCCTCGTCCAATTCACCGACTAAGGCAATATTGTCTCCTCTCACGATATGGAGTCCCAAAACCACCTGGATAAATTAAATAGACGACTGTCTGGCATGATTTATTCTAATGAAATGTTGTCTGATGCTATTACCCGTTCTACTCCTTGACCAGTCGAGTAAATCCTTTCATGGGTGTCGTCTAGAATGAGGTTAATGGTCTGGTCAAATCCCTTTAGAGTTCCGATAAAGTTGCGGCCATCTGCCGTGATAATCGAAACCATTCGGTTCACAAAGCTCTCCAAGGCTGATCCCATCTTGAAAGCTTCTGGAGGATGTTGGTCTGAAAAAAGCAATCAACCAAGTTGACTTAAATACATGTGTCATGAAAATAATCTGGAACAAACACGGATGCATTTATTGATTTGAGCTCATTCGCCGAAGCGTTGTTCACACTTGCTATATTTCTTTAGGACTTGAATCAAATCAGATTGTTGAATCCCATGATGGCTTGTAATAGAATGCATCTCGGTAAGCCTTGTTTGCCAAGGCAAGAAGCCCATATTGCTCTGAAGGGTCCCAAAGCGGATCAGGAGGTCCGGATCAGGTAATCCATGATTGGTATGTAACGAGGAAGACACTAGATCTTCATTGATATCTTGCACGGCCAGATCTCCTCGGGCACATCGTTCGGCCAACATTTGAGCTGTTCTTACGATATCGGAACGACCATCACTTTGATCCAAGAGAGCTATTTGAATATCGGCTCCTTGGGACAAACCATTCATTCCATTCCGTTGACCCTCGCGATTCAAATGCCACTTAATCTTAAGATTCTTATGCTTCAACAACTCGTCTAAAGGTTGGATAATCTGTCGTGGATTTGACTTGATCGTCCCTTGGGTATCAAAGAGACTAAAACACGGAATTCCGATGTCAATGGCCCAATCTATGATTTGAGACAGATCCAGAAACGATATATCCTCCTCTAAAGATACCAGTGCCAAATGGGAGGGTAGCTTTGGCCACTGAATTCCGGCATATCCCACACTGGTTCTGTCTTCAAACAAGCGTTTAAGCCGCTTCAGTGCGGCTTTTGATTTTAAATGGACTAGCACGAAACAATCGAAGAGAATGTGGAGCAAAGCCAAAATCATTGGGAGGATCATGTTGAAGGCCGAGCTCATCCAAATTTTTAAGGTATTCATGGATACGAGCTTAACAACTCATCACAATACTTTGTTTACCCACGATAGATTCCTTCCTGAAGCCGCGACGTTGTGTTGTCTTCAGCTGAAATCAGCAGTTCTGACGTCACACAAAACATTACAGAAACAGGCATCTTTTATTACAATTCGAACATCAATATTTTGGATGATATTTAAATTATGGAATTTAATCAAAATCGTTCTCTTCAAAGAGAGAATCCGTGTCGTCAGTATCGTATTCGTCGGATGCCTGAAGGGCCTCAAATCTTTCATCTAGCATCAAGGCTAGGATTTCCCCCACGGTTTGAGGAGGCCTCTCAGAGCCCTTTCGCTCCTTGGCCTCGTTAATTTTGACCTGAAAAAAGAAGGTATTTATTTGGGTTTGGCGAGAGCCATGCGTACTAAAAGTTTGCTACCTTCCGGAGTTGTTTGCCTTGCCGGATTTGTTGCAGAAGATCACTCCTCTCATCAACGGGCTTGGCCACGGGCTCAACCTAGGCAAGAAAATATGCTATGAGAAGCTATTGAAAAGAAGAATCGTTGGTATATTCACCTTCTTCAGCTTCCTGCCCTCTTGAATTTGCTGCAGGAGCAAACTTTGAGCGGAACCCGATTTGTCCTCATTTTTTACAG
>JAAGOF010000220.1:1118159-1201986 GCA_010645155.1 Tigriopus japonicus | reverse complement strand
ATCCAATTTGACTATGATGTCGTCACAATGGGCCTTGGCCTCAGTCGTGGTATTTTTCTCCGACTTGATCTACGATATCCAAGCATCAAACATGAAACGTTTGTCTTTATTCCGCAGCAAAATGATCGTACCTTCTCTAGCTGGGACTTGATCAAGTGATCCAAACGGAAGCATTCGCCACCTCGGGGGAGGAGGAGGAGGCGGTGGGGGCGGTGCTGAGGCAGAAATCTCGACACTTGGCACTGTTGGTATGGTTATTGGCTCATTGATATCGGGTGCAGGGCACTCCTCCATGGGATCATCCAGGGTTGGTGGTGGAGGCAAGTCTTCAAAGTCGAGCACCAGACCGGGGAAATCGTCGTTCAAGAGCGCCTCTGGTGGAGGTGGAAGGAATACGCTCTCCCGATTGGAAGACTCCATTCTTGACAATGTTTTGACATTCTGCTTGAACTCCAAATCCACAGCAATGGGTTCCGAAATCTTGATGGAGGCTGGTTTCTTTTTCACGGATTTCTTGCTCTTCTTTGCAATTTTTCCATCGGCTGTATCGACCGCTTCGTAAGTTGGGTCTGGTATTTGTTGCGTTGGAAGTCTCCTTGATAATAATGTTCCCTGCTAAAACTTTCTTTCTACGGATTCGTTCCTTGAGGGTTGAAGAGGTAGAAGTTGATATTTGACATACCTTTGAATGATCTTGCTGACTTACCGCCCTTGTCTCGATTTTTCCAATTTTGATGTTTTGCCGACCAATTTTTGCGGCCTCCTTCCGGCTTTTTTTGGTCTTTTGGCGTTCCATCCTCTCCTTATTGAATTCCTCGAGCTTTTGTTGTGACCAGACCTCGAAGAACATTTTTGGATCGGAATAGAACTTGGTGCAATCCTTGTCGTCATCCCTAAACAAAGTCATGAAGCAATCCACTTTCAAGTAAGAACATGATGGCCTGAGCAATCATACCGAAAATGTTGGAGATTGTAGAGTTTCGGTATGGGCTCGCATTCATTATACAAATCCTGAACAGCCTTCGGACGGGTTTGACTTGAAAAGAAACCGCTTTCCGACACACCCTTTGAGTGCCATGTCTCGTCAGTCCCGGAGAAGTGAAAATGACTGCCCAAGTCACTCAATCGGCTCTCAAAAAAATCCCTTGGCAACGTTGCAACGGCATTACGGTTCTGAAAATTTTTGCAACTGATTCCACCGGAAAAACTATGGGTTTCAAGGTGAGCTTACATCCAATTTCCTTTGAATGGCCTCCACTCGTTTAGAAAGGCTCTCGGTTCTCTGAATCAATTGATCTCCCTCTAACGTCAATGGACCTGGAAATGAAGGGTACACACCAATTACCGTTGATTATTGTTTTAGCAAGAGCAATCAATCTCCACGACAACCATACCGAATATGGTTTGAGAATGGTGGCTGAGACTTGAGAGTTGTCGGATGATGTTGACCAACATGCGATTGCACGCTTGTTCGTGAGAATCTACCAAAGGGCTCACTTCCACATTATCTGGGAGGTTCAACTTTCTGCCCACTGAAGTGGGCTCGATTCGTCTCAAATAAAGAGGCATGATGCTCCTTTCCCCCTTGCCAATTAATTGTTTTTCTGACTGCTCTTAATATGGAGAGCACACTCCTCAAAGAGATTATATTCCCACCTATATGCCTAGTTGTGGCACTGAGCGTCATTTTTCTGCTGATAAAGCTTCGAGAGGAAGTGAAGGGACAAGAGTTTTCTGATGATTAGACTTCACTCAATAGCTCCCTCCTACCCTTCAATCAGAGCTTAACTTCGGTTACTAAAGATTACTAAAGTGTGTCTTCCAGCCAACGGGGATGGCTCTCAAATGTCTTCAGTCGAACGATTTAGGAATGCTTTCCGGTAATTTAACTTGGTCAACGCCTTTCCTTCAAACCTTATTCCATGATATCAAATTTACTGAATCCCAAGTTTCATTTGTTTTTTGGCATAGTCAAAAAAGTTTCAAGGGAATACACGGTTGTTTTGTTATCAAACTCTCGAGTTTCCGCGATGAAGTCTACACTTGTTTCTTGCGTCCTTTTATCCCCCATCCGAAGCAGCTTTCTTGCAAAAAGGTTTAGGGTAAAATTAGCATATGTTTGTTTTTTGATTGATTTTTTTGTTTTTGCCAAATTCCAATTTCTATGTTTGTTTTCCGTTTTCTTTGCAATTTTTGAACCTTTCAAAAAAGATGTGTTTCAAATTTTTTAGCTATCATATGTGCTACCAGAATCTTTTCTTTGTCTTTTTTTGCCAAACAGACTGTTAAAAATATACGCCCATACTCATCAAAAAGGTTAGATCTTGCATTTCTAATAGATGCCTTTCAGCGATACTAGACAAGTTTTCCTAAAAAGATCAAAAACATTTGAGCATAAATTATCTTTCTAGGATAACTGAAACTTCTTGAGCGTTCCGTTTTTTCCTGTCCCCCCTGTACTTTATTTTAGCCAGGTCAATGCATTCAAAGAGCACTAACAAATCTTCTCACATTTCAATTTCCAAAATTTTGCATGTTCAGAAAAGTCTCATAATATGCTAAGAAGAACCAAATTTGACGTGGAACTGTTTCTTTTTCCTCGCAACCAACATTATTGTAGAGTTCCGCTTGCGTGATTATTCCCTAAATGCAAGCTAGAAACAAGAGGCTCTTTGATGGAAGAGATGCACTTCTCAGCCTTTTCCCTCGTACAAGACAGGTTTCTTTTGGTCGAAAGTAGACGTAACCAAATGGTAGTCAAAATAGACGGACGTATCATTGGGAGCAGGTAGCTGCTAAAAAGAGTTTAAGGTTCTTCAACATTTGAATGCGAAAGGTCTAATCATGCAGTCCTACAAAACATGCGTGATAGTAGTGATGATTTGTGCTTTGTCGTTCGTCGTTTTGGTTGAACACAAAAACAAAGACAATGAGTGCACAACTAAGAGATTCGAATCAAAATCTGTAACCAATGTGGATGCTATCGAGTTTTTGAAGAAACGTGTCCAGGAAATCAAGAATGTTTGTGGAGATGTTTGTCGAACTGAGGAGGAGAACACCAAAATTGTTGGGAAAGGCAAATACTACAACCACGTCGAGAAATCTATTGATTGTCAACGCCTTTTTGAAAATCTCCATATCACGGATTACCAAGCAGAATTATTCAGGCCATTGAAAAAGGTGACTTGATTGTTTTCTCTTTTTGGTTTGGGCTTCTCAAACAAACCATTGTAAAATTACTGGTACTAATGTTGGAAGCATAGATCAGTGACCTAGACAAACAATGGACCAAAACTTTTCCGTCTTTTGTGCAGTTAGGGGTTTTCCTTCATCGTGAAAATTATCTTAACATGAAACGAGTTTTTGATTAAGGGAAATAAAAAGAGCATTCGAAAATTGGGTTGAAAATATTTTTAATAAACTGTTATACTTGAAATCATCGTAGTTGACACACTCCTGGACTACTATATAGCAAGTGAGAAGAAAAATGTGTTTGAAACTATCAATTTCTGTATTGTTATCACTATCTGAAATATTTTGAATTTTGGAATCGTGCAAATAACTCATTGGTAGATAAATTTTTGCATAAGCGGTAATTGTACAACCTATATTTATCATTAACTCTCTTTACAAGGAATCCAATTCCTTGTAGTAGTAATAACAAATCCGTCCCCCCCCCCAAAAAAAAGTGCGCCACTTTTAAGGAACCCATAAAAATTTCTTTACAATATGTTTCCTATCAAACAAGTAGAGTGAGTATTGATTGAGTCATTGAATAAATTTGCACAAATATTGGATCATCAAGTTGGAACAAGCAGTGACATGTTTAAACTCTACCGAATGTGCAAAATTATACATGCTTGAAGCCAAGTTTAGGAAAAAGGCAATTTTGTGCCCCCGTTTTCTTCAGTGCTCAACCATGATAACTTTTTTTACAAATCTTTTCCCAACAAGATGTGAGTCAACCGTAACCCATAATTGTTGCAAAACTTGTTCGGGTAGCTCTGAATTTTAAAACCGCTTTAAGATGTCAAAATAATATTTCAATTGAATGATCAAATTTAAAAACAAATATTACAAGTATTCCTTTCTTACTTTTTAATATTTTTGAAGGTGTTTCTCACACGTCTCATGATTATATTATAAACCCTCCTAGCCGTTCTTAAAGCATTTCCCAATCTGCTTAATTCTTCCCACCAAAATTAAAATTATCACAATAATATTGTCACTTTTAACCTTCTTTTAACTCATTTTCTTGCAGATACCTTCGTTCATGATGGATGATTATTCTTATCAAGGCAGGTTCCCATTATTGTCCAACTATATGGATGATTCCCACGGTTCAACCCACCATTTAGTTTGGACCAAAGAGCTACTGAACATGGAACGAACCAAGTTCCGTGAAGGCAAGTTGGGCGGCAGTTACGGTCAAAAAGTAGTGCAAAGCATCGATGAAAACGCCAGAAATCTTATGAACATATCCGGAAGCCACGTGTTGGTCATCGGCTCTCAGGTATGTAGATAAGACTTGCCTTCAGTGAATAATTAAGGCCTGATTTTTCTTTCCTACTTTTCAGCACCCTTGGCTTGAGGCTATCTTGTTAGAACTTGGCGCCAAAAAGGTGACCACCCTCGAATACGTCAAAATACGCAGTGAAGTACCTGAAATCGACATTCTGACCCCGTCTGAGATGGGTGAAGCTTATTTATCGGGTAAATTGCCCGAATTTGATGCAGTAGTCACGTTCTCGTCCATTGAGCATAGTGGATTGGGTCGATATGGTGACGGTTTAAACCCATTTGCCGATTTGATTACAATGGCCAGATCTTGGTGTGTGACTAAAAAAGGCGGGCGGGCCCTCGTGGGTGTACCCACGGGGCCTGATCAGGTGCTCTTCAATGCTGCCAAGATCTACGGACCTCTCCAGTATTCCCATCTATTTGCCAATTGGAGACAGATCCACTCCACTGCAGATTACTCTAAATACTCAACCCAATGCAAGTACTGCTATCAACCCTTGCATATTATAGAAAAATAACCGGATTTATCAACATACAAACGCGTCCTTTTTTATTATTTCTGAGTGCTTTGTTGCTCCTCGAACTTGGGATACTTGGTCATAACATCATTCCAAAGCAGTTTCCCTTGGGACATGCGTTTCAAAACCTCAGGCACGTCGTCCACGGGCATTCTCACTTGAAGAGTACTATCTCGTTCTCTCACAGTGACCGTGTGAGGTGTTTTGAGACTGTCGAAATCCACACAGATCCCGAAAGGCATGGCCACTTCGTCGGTTCGGGCATACCTCTTGCCGATGGATCCGGAGCTGTCGTCCACTTTATGAGAGACTTCGGCTTCAGTCAAGGCTTTGGATAGGTGTTTAACCAAAGGGATGAAGTCCGGATTTTTGGAAAGAGGCAATACGGAGCACTTAATGGGCGCCATCCAAGCAGGGAGAGAGAAATAGGTGCGTTGTTCATCGTCCGGACGCACCCGGAAACTGTGCTCCAAAAGGGAGTACATGATGCGGCCAACTCCAAAAGAAGGTTCGATCACACTAGGGATGATCTCCTCGACGAAGACCTTCTTTTGAGAGCGTTTCACCTCTACAATCATTTCTTTGGTTAGGGTAAAAGTCTGGCCATCGACTTCCACATCGTGTTGGGCGGCGTTTTTCAAAGCCGACTCGATGGCTTCAATGGCTGGAGCCTCTAATTTGGCCAGATGGTCGGTCAGAACATTGGCTTGCTTCTTGAAAGTCTTGCCCAAGACCGATTTATTGAGGACAAGTTCAACGGAGTCCTTCATAACTGGCTCAGGCAAAGTTTTCTCAGCACAAAGCTTGACACCTTAGTAATGGAAGATCATGGGTAAGGATGAGTGTGGTCAGTTTATCATAAAGGTAATGGTTACCTGTCGCCTTAAAGTGTTGGTTCAGATCAAAGGCTGAACGCTCAGCACATCCAACGCACTCAACCCAACCGTATGAGGTCAAGATCTCTGCGTCCCAACAATCGCAAGCATAATGAGCCATTTCATTGCCCATGTGCTGACGGAAGCGAAGTCGCTTGGGATCGATCCCAATCTTGACCAGGAATTGTTGGATCCTGGCCATGAAATAACCAATGGTATGATTGGCCACGGTGCTCTGTAGAAAACAAAATGGGTTATTTGGAGCATTCAAATACAAATAAAAAGTAAAGGCTAAAAAAGTTAAACACAAGCACTCAGGATGTGAAGCAATGCAGGGAAAGAACGCAAAGAGAAGAAAAATAACCTTTGGACGAGAAGAAGATCCAAAAATCTCTGTTACAATCTCAGCAAGGTTTTGAGTTGGATTGCCAGACCAGGCTTGACGTTCTTGAGCATCAAAACTGGTCAAATGAGTTTTCCATCGGATGATGTTGGACAATGTTTCAGGAATTGATGGAAACATGGAACAAATTTGATCGTGTATGATGTTGTCCCATTGTGATGGAGTGAAATCTCGGATATAGGGTCGATGAAGGAGATATTTGTTCAAATAGTAAAGATCGTCAAGAGTGGAGAGAGTTTGGAAATGGTTTGAATCCTGAGGAATGGCATGAGAAGACAAAAGAAGAACAACTTGCGTTTAAATTTACTTGCAGAGGTTTTGAGAATCGGAAATGAAATAGTTACAGAGAAAAGCGGAACTCGTGCTTTAAGCCCACATCAACCTACTCTGCTTTTCAGCGATAAAAACGTTTTCTTACCGAGTCAACAGCCTCGCCAATGGTGGTCTTGTAAACGGATTTCCCTTCCATTTGATTGGCCGCCGAATAGAGACACATCTCCGTATCACGAATGTCATCGAATTTCGGATGAGATTTGTCATTGGGATCGCAGAAATGCTCAATCTCGGCCATGGTAAATTCACGCACCCGAAGCAATCCGGATCGAGGCGAGATCTCGTTTCGAAATGCGTTTCCAATTTGAGCAGCCGCAAAAGGAAGCTTGCCCTGATTAAACTCCAACAGGCGCTTAAAGTTCACGAAGATGCCTTGAGCGGTCTCAGGCCTCAGAAAGCCTTTGATCAGGCCGGTGGGCCCAATATGCGTTTGGAACATGAGATTGAACTCCATGGGCTCGGACAGGTCATTGTCGGTCACGGGAGACTTCATGTTGAACTGTTTCATGATGGCCGACATCTCAGAGGCACCCATATTATCCAATTTGACTATGATGTCGTCACAATGGGCCTTGGCCTCAGTCGTGGTATTTTTCTCCGACTTGATCTACGATATCCAAGCATCAAACATGAAACGTTTGTCTTTATTCCGCAGCAAAATGATCGTACCTTCTCTAGCTGGGACTTGATCAAGTGATCCAAACGGAAGCATTCGCCACCTCGGGGGAGGAGGAGGAGGCGGTGGGGGCGGTGCTGAGGCAGAAATCTCGACACTTGGCACTGTTGGTATGGTTATTGGCTCATTGATATCGGGTGCAGGGCACTCCTCCATGGGATCATCCAGGGTTGGTGGTGGAGGCAAGTCTTCAAAGTCGAGCACCAGACCGGGGAAATCGTCGTTCAAGAGCGCCTCTGGTGGAGGTGGAAGGAATACGCTCTCCCGATTGGAAGACTCCATTCTTGACAATGTTTTGACATTCTGCTTGAACTCCAAATCCACAGCAATGGGTTCCGAAATCTTGATGGAGGCTGGTTTCTTTTTCACGGATTTCTTGCTCTTCTTTGCAATTTTTCCATCGGCTGTATCGACCGCTTCGTAAGTTGGGTCTGGTATTTGTTGCGATGGCTCTAAATCTTTGGAAGTCTCCTTGATAATAATGTTCCCTGCTAAAACTTCCTTTCTACGGATTCGTTCCTTGAGGGTTGAAGAGGTAGAAGTTGATATTTGACATACCTTTGAATGATCTTGCTGACTTACCGCCCTTGTCTCGATTTTTCCAATTTTGATGTTTTGCCGACCAATTTTTGCGGCCTCCTTCCGGCTTTTTTTGGTCTTTTGGCGTTCCATCCTCTCCTTATTGAATTCCTCGAGCTTTTGTTGTGACCAGACCTCGAAGAACATTTTTGGATCGGAATAGAACTTGGTGCAATCCTTGTCGTCATCCCTAAACAAAGTCATGAAGCAATCCACTTTCAAGTAAGAACATGATGGCCTGAGCAATCATACCGAAAATGTTGGAGATTGTAGAGTTTCGGTATGGGCTCGCATTCATTATACAAATCCTGAACAGCCTTCGGACGGGTTTGACTTGAAAAGAAACCGCTTTCCGACACACCCTTTGAGTGCCATGTCTCGTCAGTCCCGGAGAAGTGAAAATGACTGCCCAAGTCACTCAATCGGCTCTCAAAAAAATCCCTTGGCAACGTTGCAACGGCATTACGGTTCTGAAAATTTTTGCAACTGATTCCACCGGAAAAACTATGGGTTTCAAGGTGAGCTTACATCCAATTTCCTTTGAATGGCCTCCACTCGTTTAGAAAGGCTCTCGGTTCTCTGAATCAATTGATCTCCCTCTAACGTCAATGGACCTGGAAATGAAGGGTACACACCAATTACCGTTGATTATTGTTTTAGCAAGAGCAATCAATCTCCACGACAACCATACCGAATATGGTTTGAGAATGGTGGCTGAGACTTGAGAGTTGTCGGATGATGTTGACCAACATGCGATTGCACGCTTGTTCGTGAGAATCTACCAAAGGGCTCACTTCCACATTATCTGGGAGGTTCAACTTTCTGCCCACTGAAGTGGGCTCGATTCGTCTCAAATAAAGAGGCATGATGCTCCTTTCCCCCTTGCCAATTAATTGTTTTTCTGACTGCTCTTAATGTGGAGAGCACACTTCTCAAAGAGATTATATTCCCACCTATATGCCTAGTTGTGGCACTGAGCGTCATTTTTCTGCTGATAAAGCTTTGAGAGGAAGTGAAGGGACATGAGTTTTCTGATGATTAGACTTCATTCAATAGCTCCCTTCCCTCCTACCCTTCAGCCAGAGCTTCACTTCGATTACTAAAGATTCCTTAAGTGTGTCTTCCAGCCAACGGGGATGGCTCTCAAATGTCTTCATTCGAACGATTTAGGAATACTTTCCGGCAACTTAACTTGGTCAACGCCTTTCCTTCAAACCTTATTCCATGAGATAAAATTTACTGAATCCCAAGTTTCATTTGTTTTTGTGCATAGTCAAAAGAGTTTCAAGGGAATACACGGTTGTTTTTGTTATTGGAACAGTGTAATCCAGGTTTGTAGCCGCTTTTTTAAATGTTGCGCTGGGGCCTCGCTCCCAGTTTTTTCCGCCTGTGGTAGCTTGGAAAAAGTGCGAGTGGTTCAGTTAAAAGGTAATTAATCAAACTTGTGTTGAACCTTTTGTCAAAATGAGAACAGAATTGACTAGGGTAGAGACATATGTAAGTCATCAAACAACCGATCTCAAAATTGATTGATGAAATGTTGAGTATTTTGGGATTTAAAACAAGCCAATGTTATAACTGATTGGGTCCGACTGTATACTCGAAAATTGTGCGACAAATCATTGACTTGAAGAATAGGCATGCCATTATTTTTGTCAAATTGAAAGTACTCCACACCCAGTTTTGGTCATTTTTAGCAGGAGTTGGCCTTTAATGTTACCAATGCTACGTGATATATATCTCATGTCTCGTAAGATCCAGCTTTTTGGCCTTCTGATACTTAGAAGTCAAGGAGATGCATAATTCTGGGGTACGACTGGATACATTAGCATCAAGCAGTTGCGAGCCAGGTGTATGCACATTTCAATTTTCCTGATCGCAATGAACAAGAGAGAGTCGCTTCTCAAAAAGGGAGCTCTGAAAGTGCGTCTGCAGGGTGTGCCATGTTAAAATGAATAAAGAGAATTAACATGGCCTAAAATATATCAATGGAATCATTCTGCATAGGTGCCTTCTATCTGTCCATATGGTTGTCAATATTGCAATAAAGGCACTAAGATTGGCTTTTTAATCAAATGTCAAAGGTTGAAAATAAATGGCAAAACAAATGAAGCCTTCAAAGACCTACATACAATGTATGGAAGCATTCAAAATGACTAATACAATAGCTGGAAACCTTAAAATAGCCAATGAAATGACATGAGCTTGTATATTTTGAATTTGAGGGTATAGCAATACTGATGTCATTTGTATTTGTCCATTTTTCCCAATTTGGCTCTTTGACTTTAAATCTTTGATTTCATTTTTCTCATCTTATAAAAAATGGCTGAAAACTGCATATAGCAACTTGAAATCTGCACCTGACTATTGGGATTGAGATCCCAAGAAGGAGGGAGCAACATTTACTGCAAATTAATAATGTTAAAATAATCTTGCCCCCAAAAAGACACATTTTGAAAGTGAGAATGGATTGAAAAGAGGCATAGATTGCTTCTACTTGGTGAATTTCATTGACAAGGTGCTATTAAGAAAAATACATTTTACTTAAATTCTTAGTTACTTAATTACTTAAAAACTTTCCTAGGCCAGTTTTCAAGTGGTACACCCTGTAGATGACCTTGTTCATGATGGCAGTGAAGTCAGTCCAAATCTCCACCCTCTAAAATTACCACTCTCCCTGTTTTTAGAGGTCAATGATTGACGACAAAACGTTGATATTTTTAGACTTAAATGAGATGATCTTCAGCTGGACGTCTTTTTTGCATAAAAGTATCTGACAAACTAGGTTTGGGAATGGATGCATTTTCGATTATGATATTCTTTTACATAAGTTGTGTAGAAAATGTGGAGGATGTTCATGGAATCTTTGAAACATTGTTAAGTACCTGAACACTTTCCAAATTTTCAAAAAAGTAGTCAATGGTTGGTGCGTCCTCAACATCAGACGTTTTGTTTCATGACATGTTTGCTTCTGTTTTCAAAGAGAGTTGGGCGCACAGAGCTTTTAAGCAACAGAGATGGCAAATTTTGGCTTTGGATGAATGTGTCATTTCCTGCCATTTGACAGATTCTTGTTCCTTGTTTCTCCTATTCAATCTCTTGAATCCTGGATCAGGGCAAAATTTTTTGAGAAGATCATGAAGTCTAAGCTTGTAGATTGTTTGAAAGTCTACGATATCATTTCCCCCAGGACACCACGTTTTAGTAATCATCCAATTGATTAACAATTCAAAAGAGTTCATTGACATTTGGTCAATGAGTCATTGAGTCATCAGCCAGTTGATGTAATTTTTCTTAACTTTACCATGACCTTTGATAAGGTGCATAATTCATGGTCTTGCTTCATCAACTCAAACAGCGGGAAGCAGGGCAAGGTCCAGAGTGGGATTGAAAGCTTCATTAGTGAAAGGAAGCAAATCCTGAGGCTGAAGGATTATTGAGTGGCATGAACAATTTAAAAAACATATATGCTTCACCTAGATGGCTCTCACATGACTTAGCATGCCCTCAGCACATCCTACCTGGGTGCGTTCTTTTGTTCTCAAAATGAACAACTCACCATCAGAGCAAGCCTTCTTAAGGAAGTAAAGTTAAGCCTCAATCAAAGAGAAAATGACAATCAGTGCCATCTTGAGGTAGAAACGGTTGTGGGTGCTTCCATTTAGTCCTTGGCCTTAATTTGTGATTACTCAGCATAGCTTCTTGATTTTTGAACACAATAATATCGTAGCTGAGCTCTAAAAGACTTGAAATATGAAGAGAAATCAACTTTCAGATGAAAGCTATAATTTTGGCAACAAGTGTAAGTTGAGGATAAATTTGCAATCACGTGAATTTGGCCCTGTTTTGGCTCCATTTGGTGGCAATTATTGTAACCTTCATTTAAATTTCTTCATTCCACAAAGTTCCATTTTAGGTCTGCTCTTTTCCATCATTTTCATTGCCCCTCTTAATAAGCTTGGTACAAACACCAGTATTTCATCCTATGTTGAAAATCAAAAATTAGTTTGAGAAGGAATGGTTAGGACTCAAAAACTTCAGTTGATTAGTTGGAGAAGGTCTTCCCTCTTTTGCATGAAGTTCTGCCATTTTCTGCAAGTATTTTTGCCTTGTGGCAGAAGTACAACATTCATTGATTTGCCATCACTGAACGCAATCAAGGACTGGAGATCATCGTTTTAGATCCCAAAATACTCCACATTTCATCAATCAATTTTGAGATCGGTTGTTTGATGACTTACATACGTCTCTACCCTAGTCAATTCTGTTCTCATTTTGACAATAGGTTTAACACAAGTCTGATTAATCACCTTTTAATTGAACCACTCGCACTTTTTCCAAGCTACCACAGGCGGAAAAAACTGGGAGCGAGGCCCCAGCCAACATTTAAAAAAGCGGCTATAAACCTGGATTACACTGTTCCATTGTTCTCAAGTTTCCGCGATGAAATTTACACTTGTTTCTTGCGTCCTTTTATCCCCCATCAGAAGCAGCTTTCTTGCAAAAAGGTTTAGGCTAAAATCAGCGTATGTTTGCTTTTTGATTGATTTTATTTGTTTTGGCCAAATTTCAATTTATTTGCTTGTTTTCCGTTTTCTTTGCGATTTTTGAGCCTTTCATAAAAGATGTGTTTCAATTTTTTTGCTATCATATGTGCTACCAGAATGTTTTCTTTGTCTTTTTTGTGCCATATTTGTTAAAAATATACGCACCCATCAAAAAGGTTAGGTCTTGTATTTGTAATAGATGCCTTTCAACGATACTAGACAAGTTTTCTTAAAAGGATAAAAAAAATTGAGCATAAATTCTCTTTTTGAGATAACTGAAACTTCTTGAGCGTTCCGTTTTTTCCTGTCCCCCCCTGTACTTTATATTAGCCAGGTCAATGCATTCAAAGAGCTCTAGCAATTCTTCTCACTTGCCAATTTCCAAAATTTAGACTTTGCATGTTCAAAAAGATTTCATAATATGCAAAGAAGAAACGAATCTGACGTGGAACCAGTGATGGCAAATATTGGCTTTTACTGAATTTCTGCCATTTTCTGCCACCAAGTGGCAGAAAATGGCTGAAATTGGCAGAAAATGGTAGAAAATGGCCGCTAATAGACAAAAGTACGCATAGACTGATGTTCAACAACAAATCTGCTTTTGTAGAATGAGATTAAAAGAGTCAAATATACTTAAAGATTACACAAACACTTGAGAGTAACTACTACTTTTTCAAAACAATATGTAAATATCATTGTTAATGCTAAAATAACTAGAAATACAAATTGCATTTGAAAACACGTCTTTACATAAGATGTTCCCTTGTTTAAAATCCGTCATTCTTTTCATGTGCCATATAGTGATAATAATTCAGGTTGAGATAAGCACTTCAATTAAAAATATGACGAAAGTTTATGTGAAGTAATCAAAAACTCCTATGATATACTTTAATCATAATTCATATTGACAATATAATTATCATATTGGAAAAAAAAAATATTTTGCAGTTCAAAGTCACTTATTATACATAAGATAATGTTGAAATGGGATACAAGAATAAGATTATCTCTATTTTCTAGAATGCTTGATGTTATCATATGACTTACTAATTAATTTAACAAATTAATACATGACTTGTGTCCCAGGAAGTATTTGTTACAAATTTTGTAAAGCCCCAATATCGATTGTGGTAAAGAAAACGAAAATGTCTTGTTTGGGACTAAGTTTCAAATTTTGTTTATTTGGTTTTAAAGTAATGCATTTTAAACTAATTTGGTTTATAGCGAGCAAGCATCTGCAAATCAGACTTTGTTAAAACGGAATATTAAGTCGTAATTTATACATCAAACATATTGCAATGTGACCGAGTGACCGAGCATTACAGAATTCAATTGCCTTCAAGTTCTAACTCTTGGTGTATATTTAAAACGAAATAAAAGTGCTCAATTTGGCCACCCTGACTTCGAGGGAAATTCAAAAACGAATCGAGGAGATCGATTTCACGAACTTCTATCTTCCTTCTTCGATGCAATGAACTTTTGGAGGGATGGTAAGGCCATAGTTAGACATCAAAAGTGCCAAATTTTATCCCTTTAAGTTTTGAATATATTGATTTATTTGAGTTTCTAGAAAAATTAATTTCTGCCATTTTCTGCCACTTTCTGCCATTTTCTGCCACTTTTTTCGCATGAATAAAAATCATTTTCTGCCACTATTTTCTGCCAGGTGGCAGAAAATGGCTTTTATTCATATGCCATCACTGCGTGGAACTGTTTCTTTTTCCTCGCAACCAACAGTATTTTAGAGTTCCGCTTGCGTGATTATTCCCTAAATGCAAGCTAAAAACAAGAGGCTCTTTGATGGAAGAAATGCACTTCTCAGCCTTTTCCCTCGTATAAGACAGGTTTCTTTTGGTCGAAAGTAGACGTAACCAAATGGTAGTCAAAATAGACGGACGTATCATTGGGAGCAGGTAGCTGCTAAAAAGAGTTTAAGGTTCTTCAACATTTGAATGCGAAAGGTCTAATCATGCAGTCCTACAAAACATGCGTGATAGTAGTGATGATTTGTGCTTTGTCGTTCGTCGTTTTGGTTGAACACAAAAACAAAGACAATGAGTGCACAACTAAGAGATTTGAATCAAAATCGGTAACCAATGTGGATGCTATCGAGTTTTTGAAGAAACACGTCCAGGAAATCAAGAATGTTTGTGGAGATGTTTGTCGAACTGAGGAGGAGAACACCAAAATTGTTGGGAAAGGCAAATACTACAACCACGTCGAGAAATCTATTGATTGTCAACGCCTTTTTGAAAATCTCCATATCACGGATTACCAAGAAGAATTATTCAGGCCATTGAAAAAGGTGACTTGATTGTTTTCTCTTTTTGGTTTGGTCTTCTCAAACAAAATATGGTAAATTATCGGCACCCAGACAAACGATATATCAAAACTTTTCCGTTTTAGTGTAATTATGGTTTTTCCATGCAAAGTATCATCATGAAATCATCATAACATGAAACTTCCTTTTGATTGATGGAGATAAAAAACATTCGGAAATTGCTTTGAAACTATTATTATTAAAATTTATGCTTGAAATCATCGTAGTTTACACACTCCTTAACTATATAGCAAGTGAGAGGAAAAATGTGTTTGAAAACTATTAATTTCTGTATTGCTCTTACTATATGAAATTCAGTTTGGTTGTTCTGCTGCTGAAATATTTTGAGTTTTAGAATCGTGCAAAGTGCGCCACTTTAAACGAATCCATAAAAAAAGCATTTTTCCTAACAATATTTTCGTTATCAAATAAGTAGCGAGTATTGAATCATTGAATAACTTTGTACAAAAATTGAATCATCCAGTTGGACCTAGCAATGACGTGTTTAAACTCTCGATCTCCCGAATGTGCAAAATTATACATGCTTGAAGCCAAGTTTAGGAAAAAGGCAATTTTGTGTCCCCTTCCTCTTCAGAGCTCAACCATGAAAACTATTTTTACAAAACTTTTCCCAAGAAGGTGAGAGTTAATAGTAACCCTTAATTGTTGACAATCTTGTTCGGGTAACTGTGAATTTTAAAACCACTTTAAGATGTCAAAATAATATTTCAATCTTAAAACAAACATTTCAAGCAGTCATTTCTTACTTTTTAATATTTTTGAAGGGGTCACACTTCTCACACTTGTCATGATAATATTATAAACCCTCCTAGTCGTTCTTTAAGTATTTCCCAATCTGATTAATTCTTCCCACCAAAATTATCACAATAATTTTGTTACTTTTAACCTTCTTTTAACTCATTTTCTTGCAGATACCTTCGTTCATGATGGATGATTATTCTTATCAAGGCAGGTTGCCATTATTGTCCAATTATATGGATGATTCCCACGGTTTTAGCCACCAAAGAGTTTGGACCAAAGAGTTACTAAATAAGGAACGAACCAAGTTCCGTGAAGGCAAGTTGGGCGGCAGTTACGGTCAAAAAGTAGTGCAAAGAATCGATGAAAACGCCAGAAATCTTATGAATATTTCCGGAAGCCAGGTGTTGGTCATCGGCTCTCAGGTATGTAGATAAGACTCGCCCTAAGTGAATGATTAAGGCCTGATTTTTCTTTCCTACTTTTCAGCGCCCTTGGCTTGAGGCTATCCTGTTAGAACTTGGCGCCAAAAAGGTGACCACTCTCGAATACGTCAAAATACGCAGTGAAGTATCTGAAATCGACATTCTGACCCCGTCTGAGATGGGTGAAGCTTATTTATCGGGTAAATTGCCCGAATTTGATGCTGTGGTCACTTTCTCGTCCATTGAGCATAGTGGATTGGGTCGATATGGTGACAGTTTAAACCCATTTGCCGATTTGATAACAATGGCCAGAACTTGGTGTGTGACTAAAAAAGGCGGGCGGGCCCTCGTGGGCGTGCCCACGGGGCCTGATCAGGTGCTCTTCAATGCTGCCAAAATCTACGGACCTCTCCAGTATTCCCATCTATTTGCCAATTGGAGACAGATCCACTCCACTGCAGATTACTCTAAATACTCAACCCAATGCAAGTACTGCTATCAACCCTTGCATATTATAGAAAAATAACCGGATTTATCAACATACAAACGCGTCCTTTTTTATTATTTCTGAGTGCTTTGTTGCTCCTCAAACTTGGGATACTTGGTCATGACCTCATTCCAAAGCAGTTTCCCTTGGGACATGCGTCTCAAAACCTCGGGCACGTCGTCCACGGGCATTCTCACTTGAAGAGTACTATCTCGTTCTCTCACAGTGACCGTGTGAGGTGTTTTGAGACTGTCGAAATCCACACAGATCCCGAAAGGCACGGCCACTTCGTCGGTTCGGGCATACCTCTTGCCGATGGATCCGGAGCTGTCGTCCACTTTATGGGAGACTTCAGCCTCAGTCAAGGCTTTGGATAGTTGTTTAACCAAAGGGATGAAGTCCGGATTTTTGGAAAGAGGCAATACGGAACACTTAATGGGCGCCATCCAAGCAGGGAGAGAGAAATAGGTGCGTTGTTCATCGTCCGGACGCACCCGGAAACTGTGCTCCAAAAGGGAGTACATGATGCGGCCAACTCCAAAAGAAGGTTCGATCACACTAGGGATGATCTCCTCGACGAAGACCTTCTTTTGAGAGCGTTTCACCTCTACAATCATTTCTTTGGTTAGGGTAAAAGTCTGGCCATCGACTTCCACATCGTGTTGGGCGGCGTTTTTCAAAGCCGACTCGATGGCTTCGATGGCTGGAGCCTCTAATTTGGCCAGATGGTCGGTCAGAACATTGGCTTGCTTCTTGAAAGTTTTGCCCAAGACCGATTTATTGAGGACAAGTTCAACGGAGTCCTTCATAACTGGCTCAGGCAAAGTTTTCTCAGCACAAAGCTTGACACCTTAGTAATGGAAGATCATGGTAAAGGATGAGTGTGATCAGTTTATCATAGGGGTAATGGTTACCTGTGGCCTTGAAGTGTTGGTTCAGATCAAAGGCTGAACGATCAGCACATCCAACGCACTCAACCCAACCGTATGAGGTCAAGATCTCTGCGTCCCAACAATCGCAAGCATAATGAGCCATTTCATTGCCCATGTGCTGACGGAAGCGAAGTCGCTTGGGATCGATCCCAATCTTGACCAGGAATTGTTGGATCCTGGCCATGAAATAACCAATGGTATGATTGGCCACGGTGCTCTGTAGAAAACAAAATGGGTTATTTGGAGCATTCAAATACAAATAAAAAGTAAAGGCTAAAAAAGTTAAACACAAGCACTCAGGATGTGAAGCAATGCAGGGAAAGAACGCAAAGAGAAGAAAAATAACCTTTGGACGAGAAGAAGATCCAAAAATCTCCGTTACAATCTCAGCCAGGTTTTGAGTTGGATTGCCAGACCAGGCTTGACGTTCTTGAGCATCAAAACTGGTCAAATGAGTTTTCCATCGGATGATGTTGGACAATGTTTCAGGAATTGATGGAAACATGGAACAAATTTGATCGTGTATGATGTTGTCCCATTGTGATGGAGTGAAATCTCGGATATAGGGTCGATGAAGGAGATATTTGTTCAAATAGTAAAGATCGTCAAGAGAGGAGAGAGTTTGGAAATGGTTTGAATCCTGAGGAATGGCATGAGAAGACAAAAGAAGAACAACTTGCGTTTAAATTTACTTGCAGAGGTTTTGAGAATCGGAAATGAAATAGTTACAGAGAGAAGCGGAGCTCGTGCTTTAAGCCCACATCAACCTACTCTGCTTTTCAGCGATAAAAACGTTTTCTTACCGAGTCAACAGCCTCGCCAATGGTGGTCTTGTAAACGGATTTCCCTTCCATTTGATTGGCCGCCGAATAGAGACACATCTCCGTATCACGAATGTCATCGAATTTCGGATGAGATTTGTCATTGGGATCGCAGAAATGCTCAATCTCGGCCATGGTAAATTCACGCACCCGAAGCAATCCGGATCGAGGCGAGATCTCGTTTCGAAATGCGTTTCCAATTTGAGCAGCCGCAAAAGGAAGCTTGCCCTGATTAAACTCCAACAGGCGCTTAAAGTTCACGAAGATGCCTTGAGCGGTCTCAGGCCTCAGAAAGCCTTTGATCAGGCCGGTGGGCCCAATATGCGTTTGGAACATGAGATTGAACTCCATGGGCTCGGACAGGTCATTGTCGGTCACGGGAGACTTCATGTTGAACTGTTTCATGATGGCCGACATCTCAGAGGCACCCATATTATCCAATTTGACTATGATGTCGTCACAATGGGCCTTGGCCTCAGCCGTGGTATTTTTCTCCGACTTGATCTACGATATCCAAGCATCAAACATGAAACGTTTGTCTTTATTCTTCAACAAAATGATCGTACCTTCTCTAGCTGGGACTTGATCAAGTGATCCAAACGGAAGCATTCGCCATTCTTGAGGTCCTTGACCATCAAATCGGCAAACTTGTCCACGTGTCCGGAGGCCTTGAGAACGGGTTCCGGAGTGAGCATGGTACAATCGACTTCGAGCATTTGCTCTTCCATGACGAAAAACGAGCGCCACAAGTTGAGCAAATTGGCCTTGAGAGCGCAGCCCATGGGTCCAAAATCGTATTGACCGGACACGCCTCCGTAGATGGCAAAGGATTGATCGTAAAAGAAACGACGCTTCAACAAATCTTCCATCTTGGCTCGATCGAAAAACGCCTCAGCCGGACTGAAAATACAGATTTAGAACATTCCTCATTTTCACGACAAAAACATACGTATTAACAGGTTTTAGTTGCGTGAAAACATTCAAAATATTAGGAAAACAAGTTTTCAAGAGTAGGCTGGTCGAAAAATTAGTGCCTAGTTTTTTGAACAGAATTTTAGGCAAATTGGGCTCGTTTTATATATCGACGAGGGTTCAAATAAAAATTACTCCGGGCTTAATTTTTACGCAGATTATTTTCCAATGAGTAAACATGCTCATGTGAAATTAAATTTGTCGTGTTGAAACAAACCTAAAATTAGAAATGAAGTTACAAATCCTCAACTACTGCACTATCCCAAAAGGTCATTCAATGGCAAACACAGTGGTTAATTAATTATTCATGATGCTGGATTTTTTTTCTCAACCATAAAACGGAAAGAACATGTTTGGTCAAATACTAAAGAAATCAAAGGAGTCCTATCTTACGTGAGTTCGAGTTCCTTATCCTCCAGGGTCTTTTTTCGGGCCTTAAGTTCGGCCACGGCCTTCTTGACGTCCACTTCAGGGGCTTTCTGCTCCTTGAGTTGTCGGACGACATCGCCTTGTTCCTTGACTAAGGCTCTTAAAGGCGCTAAAAGGGCTTCTACTTCAGGATCCATGACTAACCAATCGCTCAAAACCGAGACCTTTCTGGCCCGTTGATGCGGCTGGAACTTTTTCCGACCCCAACCAGAACTAGAAGGAGAAGAAGTACTGGCCGCGCGTACTACGACGGTGCCACTGATTTGACGGGCGAGCGACGAGGGCGATGCGGTTACGGCGGCGGCGAAGCTGAGGAGCCCAGAACGACCACAACGGGGATGATGAAGACGAGGAAGAGGGCCTCCACGTATGAGGAAGTGCTGCAGACGTTTCGATCCCGCTGTCAACGACGAGGCCAGAGGAGACATAGAGAAGAAAGAAAAAGAGAAGGGAAACATGCACGGTGGCAATCAGCTGAACGGAACGCCGAATCCCTGCAAGGAGGCATGGCCGAAAGTCTCACTTATAAACGACACAAAAATTAATTCAAGGTTGCGTGAGCAAAAAAGGGCAAAGTTCCGTTGTGAGGTGGGGAAGACATTGCCAGAATGTAAACATTGCTTCTCCAATGTTAAATTTGCTTCTCATTTAAGGTAGAGAAACCAACTTTCCCCAGAATGCCGTGTCACCTTTGATTCTACAGGGTATATCGCCTAAAATTCATCCATTCAATCAAAGGCGTTGTCACATAACTACAATCCCAGATGCATTACCTAGGCAAACAAAAGTTCGATTTACATAATGGCCACCTTTGGTCTTCACCACAGCCTTCAATATTCCCACAGGCAGTTTCAGTAATCAGTTTGACCCAAAGCCTCTTCAGAATGGACTAGATGGAAATTTTCATCCAATTGAGGCCTGGAGATGAATGAGGACATTTATCCTTGTCTCAGAAATGAGAAAAGACAATAATTTTGAACAAGCTGTAATGTATGTCAAGCAGCCCCATCTTGTTGAAGGAGCAGGGAAGTTCAGAGGCCATTTTCGCACATTTAAAATTAATTTACAAAAACTTTTGAAAACAAAATAGTTTGCCAAAGGAATACGCAAAACATTATGTTTAAACGAAAAGAGTGAAAGTAATATAAAGCCAACGCTATAAAGGTAGGAATCTTGTCTTCCCCACCTCAACGGAACTTTGCCCTTTTTTGCTCACGCAACCTTGAATTAATTTTTGTGTCGTTTATAAGTGAGATGGCCGAAAGGGATGACGATTGATGAGTGATTGGAATGGGTCAGTTCAAGGCCTTCATTGTGACAACTTTAATTGCTAAATGATTGGGATGGATGATTATGTTATTGCTAATTTTGGCAAAAGTTAGGGACTATAAAGCCAATCACATATGATTTTGCCACAAATGTGGAGTAAACTTTGAATATAATGAGTAGAGACCGGATTTGAAATTATTTTCTTTGAAAAATTAATTTCTTCATTCCCCCTAACCCAAATAATCTTCAATTTGGAAGATTTCTTCAATTTCATCATGTCTCACCAATTGCCATTTTCAACCATTGCCAATAGATGACAAGGCTTGAATTCATTTATGCTTTATTTACCTCATGTGGTGTTATTGTCATCACCAGGGCCACAACATTTTGGTAAAAATATTGTCGCAAAAAATGGATTATTTGATGTAATTGTTTTGAGAAATAACATTAGAAAATTGGATTTTGTGGCAGCATCTCTAGCATTTTTCTCATTAATTAGAGTAAAAACTGACCCTTTCCTATGCTCCCATCATGTGTAAGTCTTACTTTATAGCTTGGAATTGCTGATAAACTAAACTCATATTGTTACATCTGTAACAAATACTCTTTTTTTTCTTTTATGATGTTGATTTTGCCATGCTTTTTCCAGATCATTCGGAAAGGAACAAGCAATGTTACTAGTTCATTTTGAAACTTTCCCAATGTTTTAACTTTGACGAAAATCAAATATTTCATTAAAATAAGGTAAATGTTAGACAGGAATAAAAACAGAAAAAACGCTTGGAAAAGTAAACTAGACGAACGAGCTCTATGTACTATGGTACTTAACCAGTATGTGGTGGCCTTGAAGATAAACTAAATATTTTATTGTAATAATTTCAATCAAAATGTTGTGTTGTTTGTCAACCTTGATTTTGATTGATGAATTAACCTTTTCCCGAAAATAACAACAGATCAAGCAATTTATCTATTTTTCAATCCCACTTTTGTAATTTTGGACAAAATTGAAAATTTTTATAAGTACATTGTTAAATGTAATTTACATATACCTGGTCATCACTAAAGAGTGTGACTGCATTTCCTTTGGTGACTAAATTTCACTTCATGGATTCCCGTTGAATTAATCCACCAACCATTTTCTAATACATGAAACATTCATTTCTGGGAAACTAAGTGAGTAAAGCATAATGGGGCTTTGTTTTAAAATTAGGTTAAATTTTGTTCTTGTTTAGTTTCATTGAGAAACTTTTTTAGCAGAAGCATTTGAGGATAGTACAAAGATATTTTTAGCACTTACATAATCAGGTTTAAAACCGAAATTTTTCAGGACCGCAATTTCATTTTAAAGCCATTTTGAATGCACGAGCACCAACTTAAGGTGAATTTTCAAAGCTCAATGAAAAGCTTTGGATCGATTAGTAGAGTGAAACTGACAATTTGCAAGCGTGCAGATATTCATTTAAGGCCAAATATCCTGAAACTGGGCTGAATATGTTTTTTCATGCCACCCTGAACCTAGATCTCGATTTTTTTCCCCGTGATGACTTTTGTTGTGATTTTGTTTGTGATCGACCAAAGAGACAAGCGTGCCCATGAATTTCAACATGAACAAGAACGGTTCAGAATAGACGAGACAAAACTTGCATTCAAATCATCCTTTGATCGCCTGAAGCCAAGCTTTCTTTTGTAAAAGTGAAAAGCGGCAAAACCTGATTTGGCTTGCTTTTACTCAACTATCCCTCAACAAATCCATCTTCACTTATTTGGTTAAAACTTACCGCTACCCTGGGTTAAAAAGCCTCTTCAGTTCAATCTTCATGACCTCATGAATGATGCAATACAATTTCTTTAATATATTCTGATAATAAGGGACCAATGGATGCAATCGATGTCATATTTCATTCGAGGCCATAAAAATCAATGTCTCAGATCCAACAGAGTCGTTAAGAACCAAGGGTATTTTACCGACCGTTCTATGTGACACGTGCTTGCCACGTTTGGCTCATCACAGAGGGCGCCACACAAACTCTAGGCAATATCAACCATGGATCTAAAAATATGAAACGGCCTTGAGCCTTGGATTTGTTTTAGAAAAAAATTGTAATAAGTGTTGTCCTTGAACACTTTCCTTTTCTCTCTCATTGGTCCACGAAATGCCTTTAAAAATCAGCGCTGTCATACGACGCCTTAGCGAAATTGAAAAAACTAACTACTCAATGATAAATGAATGAAATCAAGTTTATAGTCTGATGGAACGGAGCCACCTTAGGAATATGTCTAATGAGTGACCCTTTATAATATATCCTAATCTCTATCATGCATAAAAACATGAGGATTGTTAGAAGTTGTTCAGTGTCTCTAATCTTCAGCTGACCCAAACAAACACAACATTGATTGGCTACGAAAACGGAGTAACTTTGACAACGACGGAAAGATTTCTCTAAATTGCACCATCCTCGCGTTTGGTAAAGGATTTCATCAGATTGAGACACAATCTCTCGTTTTTATATCAAGTCAGTCCATAGGATTGCAATATTCGGACTTTGTGTATCTAGGCAGAAACGAGAAACGGATGGTCTGATTGAGATTGAATGATTGAGAGATGGCTTCATTTTTGGAGAGCTCCGTGGGAGGCGGAGGCTTAAAAGGCGTGTCCTCGGCGACTGAGGGTGTTTCTACTGGAACTATGGAGCCCGTGGGTCCGGATTATTCGTCAATATCGGCCTCAAAGGCGCTCATTTCGCCCAATGAGGCCCAATTTGAGCTGATTCTGCAACGGGTGCGCGATCTCATGGAAGAAGGCAGAGGTCAGTCGACTACAGTAATTATAATAGATTTTAAGCTGACTTTGTATTCGATAGCGGGTCCAATATTCCCAAAATTAGCCTTTTACTGAGTATGGAAGATGTTTTCTTAAACTTTCCTTTGCATCCTGACAAACGGGAGCAAATCTTTGACGAAATCCTTGACATTAGTTATCCTATGACATGTTCCTAAAAACGAAAAAAAATCCTTTAAACCCCCCCAGAAAATCAATGCTTTTGTATTTTTGTGTCGCAAAAATCTCTATTTCTTGCCGGCTCGTTACTTTTGCAACCGTTCTGATGTAAACCGCACATTGCAATAATAATTTAATAGCCAAAATCATTAGTTATGACGAGATTCATGACATTTATTTTGCTATCTTTCAATCACCGCCTTTTTTAAAGGTTCTCAAAGGTCAAATTTGAAGGCATTTTCATTATAAAAATTCGTGAATTTATTTTTCTTTATTTTTACCTACATCATAAACATTAAAATTTGAATTCACGTAATTAAAATCCATATCACAGGCTAATATAAAGGGAAAAAAATACTAAATAATTTTCCCCAAGTGCATAAACAATCTTTTAACACTAATATGAAGTGTTAAATTCCACGAAAACACTAGATTGTTTTTTTGGACTTCTTGAACTACTGTAACTCCATTCTTTCCAATGATGTTCTAACTATCAAGCTCATCCTGACCACTTTTTCCTTCACGCCATTTTCCCAAGACTAATCAACGCTCCTTTACCCTTCTCATGCGCTTCTCTTCTTCAAAGGCGAGACCATCTACGATGTGGGCGTGCCTCTGCATGACGGCGAAGAAGATGGGAGTGTGTCCGAGCGCGGGTTGACCGACGACGAGTTCGCGGCGTCTGAGGCCACGCTGCAGTCGATCGCGGCCACTTTGGACGCCGAGTGCGTGCAGTTGCGCGGGCACGCGTGCGAGGAGAATGCGGCCAAGAAGACGGCGCAGTTCCTCATCCGCAAACGCTACGACGAGAAGGACTTTATGGAGATCCGCATTGCCGTCGTGGGCAATGTCGACGCGGGAAAATCCACATTATTAGGTACTGATCAATCAGTAACAGTAGTAGTGAGAGGTCATACCGGGTGCGCTAATGACATCCCGGTTTTGTTGACCTCAAAATTTGAGATTCTTTCTTAAAGCTCTAGTGTTGTAACAATATCAAAGGCTAGGGGATGATTTTGTTAGGGAACAAACATTGAACGATGTTTATTATTGAGCGAGTAATTTATGAATGAACAAGAAAATGTTGACGTTTGTAAAAATATAAAAATGTTTAATTTTTTTTATTGTAACTGCAATTGTTCTTGGACCTAACACCCTAACACGATTTTGACGCCAGAAGTGGAGCAATTTCTTCTGTCTTTATGTCAAAATAGGATAGTTTTGTGGCTAAATATTAGGAACTTTGGATAAGAGAGTTGTTGAATTTGAAACTTGATCCAATTTTATTTGACGCACCCGGTACTTGCTTGGATGCTTCTCAAATCAATAAACTTTTGGGGTCAAACTTTACTTCATTTTCCTTCTTTCGTTTGCAGTAATGAATTCAGAGTTCAAAGATTTCCCCTCTCAGAATGGAAATAATTATTGGGATTGATTCGAATTTTTTTTTAAATAGGTGTTTTAACCCATGGTGAATTGGATAATGGTCGCGGATTTGCCCGACAAAAATTATTTCGACACAAGCATGAAGCCGAATCCGGCCGAACCAGTTCAGTGGGAAATGACATTCTGGGCTTTGATTGCGCGGGTCAAGTGGTCAACAAACCCGATCACGGCAATCTAGATTGGGTCCGCGTGTGCGAAAAATCCGCCAAAGTGATCACCTTCATCGATTTAGCTGGCCACGAAAAGTACTTGAAAACCACAGTCTTTGGCATGACGGGCCACGCACCCGATTTTGGTAAATGATTCCGTTGACGCCATGTCCAAATTTCAAGTGCTTACCACCCATGATTTGATACAGGAATGTTGATGGTCGGCGCCAATGCCGGAATTGTGGGCATGACCAAAGAGCATCTCGGCCTGGCTTTGGCCTTGAGTGTGCCCGTGTTTGTGGTGGTCACCAAAATCGACATGTGTCCACCCAATGTGCTCCAGGAGACTCTCAAGCTCTTGGTTCGAATCCTGAAATCTCAAGGATGTCGCAAATTCCCCGTCATGGTCAAAACCGCCGATGACGTGGTGCTCTCCGCCACCAAATTCGTCTCCGAGCGGTTATGTCCCATTTTCCAGGTGGGTTTTTAATCAGTACAAATTATGATATTTAATTATATGAATATTTTATTTAATATTATTTTATAAAACTATATAATTCTTTGATTTAAACATTTTCGCTCACTCAAGAATCGAGGTGAAGCATAAACAATGTCAATGAGCTAATGACGACTAAGGGGGGTTC
This sequence comes from Tigriopus japonicus, assembly GCA_010645155.1. Lineage (NCBI taxonomy): Eukaryota > Metazoa > Arthropoda > Copepoda > Harpacticoida > Harpacticidae > Tigriopus > Tigriopus japonicus. Next base: position 1,175,883 of record JAAGOF010000220.1, on the reverse strand, counting down.
TAAATCATTTTAGTTCTATTAGGAGCGCTCCTAAAATGGTCAAGATTAACACATCATGGTGCACTTACGGTTCAGTGAACAATAAGAAGGTTAATCGTGATTTTAAGCATTACTAGCTCGGAAAATCAAGGATTTAAGCTCCTCTCGCAAATTTAGGATTTTTTTTTTTTTGGCGTCATTTGAATCTATTCTCCTTTTTTAAGCACAGAAAAGATTACTTTAAGTAGTGATGGACCGAAGTTTTTCCAATGACCAAATTTCAGTTTCGGTTATGCCTGCCAAAACCAAAAGCAAACATGCACATAAAGAATGGAGTTTTGACAACAAACACAATGGTTTCTTTTGGTCCAGAAACCTCTGAAACTGAAGTTTTCCGATTTATTCAAAATTTGCGACCACCCAACATCGAATACACGAGCCTTCTTTCGATTTCGGTTAAGAGCCCTTTCGGTTCATCACTAATTTTAAGGCTCAACTTTCAAGATCCATTTCTCCTATTTGCCCTTTTTCCACAGGTCTCGAACGTGTCAGGCGAAAACTTGGACCTGTTAAAGATGTTCATGAACCTGTTAACGAATCGCACGCCCAACACCGACGACGAGCCCGCCGAGTTCCAAATCGACGACACGTACTCGGTTCCCGGTGTGGGAACCGTGGTCTCGGGCACCAATCTTCGTGGGACGATCAAACTCAATGACACCCTTCTCTTGGGTCCCGATCCCTTGGGCCATTTCAATCCGATCTCGGTGAAGAGCATCCACCGGAAACGGATGCCCGTGACGGAAGTGCGCAGCGGACAAACCGCGTCCTTTGCTCTGAAGAAGATCAAACGCTCACAGATTCGCAAAGGTATGGTGATGGTGGCGCCTGAGCTCAAACCGCAGTCGTGTTGGGAGTTTGAAGGCGAGATCTTGGTGTTGCATCACCCGACCACGATTGCCACGCGATATCAGGCCATGGTTCATTGTGGATCCATTCGACAGACCGCCTCCATTATTGGCATGAACGCTAGTTGTCTGAGAACGGGCGACAAGGCGCAAGTTCACTTCAGGTAAGAGGATAGAGACATAATAAGAGGAATTAAAAAAAGGAGCTCAGAACAAACGGGACTGACAAAACATGCCTGAGCTCTAAAAAGCGATGGAAAATATGTAGGTTTTATTCATTGTTACAATTCCCCTTAGCTTTGATCTGAACACTGTCGTACTTTAATCATAGTCGTTTAGACGTCAGGTCTACAACTCTTTACCCGGTTTTCTCCTCTCTTTCAATATGTGACCTTTGGTCCGAGGACAAAAGACCCCACAAAATGAAATCGTTCTTTTTTTACACTGGTTTAAACCGTCAATTCACATAAACCTTTGCTCCTTTTTCTACCAATAAATACAATATATCGTGTGGTTTTGTCAATAAACAATAATAAATCTGAACTTAGGAAAGACAAAGTCTGTTAGAACAAAGATAGGGTCGAAATAACAAACGTTGTTTTTAACATTGCCCGCGTCTAAGAAAAATGGTGTCCACCTTTCAGTGGTCTGGTTACTCTCATCTCGGTTTTTTTACTGTGTTTCTAGTCACACACATTTTGAAAGAGACAACGGGTTTACGATTCAGTGTTGGTTTTGATTGAAATCTATAAAATGGACGTATGAAGTAATGACAATCGCGGTTCTTGTTTCAGATTTGTTAAGCATCCGGAGTTCTTGAAACAGAATCAGAGACTGGTGTTTCGTGAGGGTCGAACCAAGGCCGTGGGCAACGTGATCAAGGTGATTCCCCATGCCCCTGCTGGACAGAGCAATCTGCCCAAACACAAACCCAACAAGATGACCAGAAACGAGCAACGCAATCGAAGTATGATGGTCACCACAACGCCAGCTTCATCTGGATCAGGAACAGCGACAACCAAATGATTGATTGAAGGATTGATTCTTTGAATGGGCTCAATCAGATATTTGCTGGTTCGGAGTGTACAAAGACGATAACAGAGATGTTTGAATATTTTTGGGAGGAAAATCGCGAATGGGAAGGAGTTGTCGAAACGCTGTTATGAATGAAGATTGTCTCGGAAATATATCTATCTATGCAACGACAAAATATGCCAAGGCTAAAAGGTTTTGGTTGCTGAAAAGTCAACGGTAACGTGATGAGAGGCCTTAAGAGGCACAAAAATCTGAAGAAGAACAAGTCTTTGACATGGATTGTAAGATGCCTTTTTAGAACACAGACCAAAACACTTGTATTGATTTTTAAACGTAATATTGATGAGTTGAAAGAACGACTCTACCTCATAGTTTCTTGTTTAAAACGATAAATTTTGGACCGAAAGAAACCACAACATATATCATTTTAATCCATAGCAATTGACGAACTTGAACCTGTAAAATTATATTCCTTATCTTGAACTGATTTTATCGTATACATTTTATTAGGGACGGGCAAAAAGTGTTAAAAGATTTTTGGTAACATAAACCCATTTATCTGCCATTTTGCACTTTTCACCTTTATTTGTTTATTGTTTATTGTTAAATCCACTCCGACACCATTTAAGGCGATATGAGAGTATTGGATAATAGAAATATTGAATTATAAAGGAAATATCACTTTAGCACGAATGATTTATAGAGAAATGGTACGGATTGCATCTTTGAATTGTTTGATTGTGGGCAGGTTTCGCACTTCGGGTGTTAGCTTGTTTTGCACATTTTATTTACGATTTTTGCCAAAATTGACAAATTGTTAAGAAAATTTTAGTTTTTGAGAGTTAAGTAACTTTCAAAAGAATATTTAGTTTCATGATCAAATTTTGAACTTGTCAAAAAAGCCTCCATATGCAATGAAACAGTCCCAGCACCTTCCAGAAATAAGCGCATTTCAGACACAAACCTCACAGTTTATTCTATGGGCCCTACAATTCATCCGATTGGCTGGATGACGTCATAACAAAACAACTGAATATAGTCCCTCAGCCACTGATGAGCTGATGAGTGGAATGTTCTTTCCTGACTGACATGGGCATGCAAAAGTTTTCCTACTTTGTGGTCACACACAAGGATTTACTAATTCTGAAACAACAAAACACTGACACCTCTAATGAGCTTGAAGTATATTGAATATTTAATATATTTCAATGCCAAATCCTGTAAATGTGCATTTAAATGCTTGTAAATTGAGCAGCTTAGTATAATTTGGGAGAAGCAAAGCATAGACAGAAGGCCACATGTGATTTGAGCAGCACATTTTTTACCAAAAATTAAGTCATCAACCTATAAATAAATCTCTTTATGGCAAACCATTTCACCCAAAAATGCTAGCCAGGACTAATTTGAATATGGCAACACTTTCTTTTATTTCATGTTTGGGCGTGTCAATTCTGCTTCACAGTCTACATACACTTTTGTAAGTAGAAAACGGTCACAAAATTCATCATAAATTACCCAGGCACATTGTGGTGCCATAAGCAGTGTCATCAGATTCATCAAGAATCCGTAAAATTAAATGAAAAAAGTACTTATGATCAGTGGGCATTTGTTTGAACAATAAGGGGTTTAGTGCACATTGCTGAAAACAATCATTCACCTTGCCAATCTCCTGATTGAAAACCAGCCTTCAATTTTTCTAATGGGCTGCCTAATGTTATTGCAGTGGATGTACTCAGAGTCGAATTTAGATCGAGGTAACAGTTTTGTTACGTTGTCGCTCAGAGCTTGTATATTCGTGAAAATAAATTAATTGTTAGAGAGCACAATCAGTAAAGAGTTTGTTACGGAATCTAATCATCTGCCCTTGGGATCTTCTGGTTCCACGGGATTGGCTGGTTGTTTGTGATCGAAAAAGTTTCTGATTTCTTCCTCCACTCGATCCGTTTTTTGGCCGATGAAGCTCTCCAAAATTTCCCCGTGATGAATCAAGACAATCGAAGGGAGAACCTCGACTCCAAATTCGGTTGAGATCTCGGGACATTCGTCGATGTCAACTTGGAAGAAATCCACCAAACCACCGGCACTATATTCCTCTGCCAATAACTGGAAAAGATGGGCATTTGTCATGTATCCAAGAGGGAAAGCTAAATAGATCAGGGACTTTTCACATGTCCTTTATTGCACAATTGTAATGATTTCTTTTCAGTTCTCGATAAGGTGCACTATTTTATTTGAAATTACAGATGTTCATGCAAGAACAGGATTTTTCTTGAAAGGTGGTATAATCTCTCAGGACGAATTACAGAAATACACCTAAAGGCCTGGCATTGTAGTAAAATGAGAGGTTATTTCAAAGCAGTAAATGTTCCGTTGAATTTTCATTGTAGTAACTCGGCCTTAAGTGGTATTCTGTAATATAACCTTCGTTAAGTCATCCTTGTATAATCGTAGCAAAGTCGGTAAGGAGCATACTCCTTATGTTGGTCATTTAATTTGGAATTATTCTCTATTTGGAATTGCTCTTCATTTTTACAGAATATTTCATCTATCAATATCGCAAATGTAGAGAATTATTTAGCGAAAGTGAAATGTGTGGCAAAATTATTTGACGTGTTTGAGATTCTAGCCGTAGAAAAAGAAACATTTTCATTTGAAGGAATAATTTGTTCGGGATTTCAACAAGAATTGCAATTGGTCCGTCTTTGGCTTAGATAAGTCAATTCTATACCATATTTGTATATACCGTTTATATTAACGGCATGGCTATTCTTTGGTCAATGTGCCCTGTTAGAATTATTGCAAAAAAGGACTAGACCACCTGTACCTTTTTTCCTATGTGATGGCCAGCCAAGATACATAAAGGAATTACAACTAGTGATGTGACCTGGGCGCTTGGGCAAGCTTTTTTTCGTGACATCGTACACAGGGGTCGCCAATTTACCTTCAGTGAAATGGAATTCCCTTCTGCCTACCTATCTTCATAAACCGGTTTTTCATTAAGAAGCACTGAAACGCGCCCCTGACTTTTGTAACTTTGGATCAGGGTTGCAAATTTACCTCAAATTTGTGTTTACTTGAGTTAGTTAGCAAAGCACAAAATCTCCATTAGGTGACCCTACCTTGCAACCTGCCGTGAAAAAACTTGCCCAAGCCCAGATTTCACATCACTAATTACAACTCACCTCCATTTTAGGTTTGATCATGGAACACAACCCACACCAACTTGCCACGAATTCGAGAACCACAAGTTTGGAACCAATATCATCTCTAAGGGCGGATTTGACATCCTCACTTGTATGGAAAATTCTTTTGTACGAGATTTGGTGAGACGGCAAACTAATTTTCCGCGCAACCGGTTCATGAGGCAAAGGGCGCGAAAACATGGGATTCTCAGTGGCACAAATTGATTGCTTTGGAGTGGGCGGGGCTGAGGCATTCGAATAAGCTGAATAGGTGGAAGAAATCTTGCGATTTGGATTGTCGTGGCTCAAGATGGTGAAGGATTCTGATCCCAATTTCCGACCGGATAAGACAAAACTGAGAGTGATAACGTACTCCGTGTCCGATCTCAGGCCATTGAAAGAGCTCCTAAGGTCAAAGCTGCAAGTCAGGCCCTCTCGGTTTGCTTATGATGGAAGCTAGAATGTTCACCTGAAATTCCGAGCTTTCTCTGCGGATCGTTTTCGTCCCAAAATCATGGCAGTTTTGCGCCTCAGGTTCAAAGGTCGATTGGAGAGTTGTTCGGTAAATTTAGGCGGACTGTGGACGCCGTCCACAATCGACACCTCTTTGTCAGATTTGTAGGAACGATCAGAGAATAAGCTATCTTTTGAAGTAGTCCTACTACTCTCTGAACTTGTCCGGGACAACGGGAGCCTAGAAAATTAGAACAAAAGTGGGCCCATAGAGAATGGTCGTAGTGTCAAGGAAAAGGATGAAATAATTACCTGGGTGTTGTGGTGGTATCATTGCCAGTGTGCATTCTGACAATAGAAGATCCCAGGGCAAATGCCCCTTGTATTGGGGGAGGTGGAATGGGCGGGGAAGGCTCCTGTTTGACTTGGTTAAAGACGCAACTCCCATCAACTGTGCATGCAGGCATCATTGTCACATTGCCTCTGGAGTCTCCTTTGTCAATGGGAGGGTCGATCTCCAAAACGTACATTAGATGCTCAGTAGTGACGTTTTCGCCAATAAAGAAGGCCGCCGAAGGCTCGTTCCAAGCTAGGGTAATATTTTTTCTACTGGAACTGGTGGCAGACGTTGTGGATGTGATCTTGGTATCCTTAACCTGAAGGATGAAAAAAGATTTAAACCAATGTCAATGCCCTTTGGAGCGTACCCAATGAGACGAATGAATGTAGAAAAAGAATGTTTGGAAGTAATAACATTTGTCTCGAGTTTTTAACTTACTTTGAACTCGCTCCTGAAATCATTGTCAAAGAGACATAAAATGAGAAGCGCTGCCCAGATTCCCTCTTTCTCAGCCAGAAGATTGAGCAGCATTTGAAGGTCTGGTGACTCAAAATAGGCCTGGAGCCTTTCTTCTGAACCTTGGGATTTTCGGTAGCTCTCAATGAGAGTTCCAAGTTTAGTTTGAATGAAGGTGTGCCTTTGACCATAGAAACGATAATGCCAGAACAAGTTGAAAAACGCATCAATCACGATGAGGAACAGAACCACATTGCACAGGTCGAAAATGATCATGTTCATCCCATTTGAAGGAATGGAACAACTGTGAGTATAGTCAAAAACCTAAAGGGATGATTTGGGAACATCAAGATGAAAAAGAACCTTCAATGGAATCCTTGAACTCACCTTGCACTCAAATTCAGTATGAAAACTCTCTCTCAACAAGTTGCATTGATCCAGGAGACTCCAAAGTAGGACGGAAATGCAAATGGAAAGCTTCACAAGAGTCTGAATGATGTAGGCTTTGCAAAAGAACGAGGAGTTCTTGAAATCGTACAAGATCTGTTGACACTTTTGTTTCTTGTCTTTGGTATCCAGGATCTCAATATCGCCATTGCTGAGAACATCTTTCACCAAAAGCTCGTAGAACTTTTCGATTCGTTGACCAGTCCACAAATATCTGAGAATAAATTTGGGAAGAGTCAACTTCGTAACTAAATGGGAATTGTTTGTGCGTAGGGATGCAAATTTCTGGCAAATCGACTAAGCCTTTTAGGCCCAAATATTAAAAAGTGGAAAAGGCTTAGGTTGTAGAATGTAGACCAAGTGGCAAAAATTGGTCTCCAATTGCCCAAGTGTTTCGTTTTTAGTTTTTTTTTCATTTCTCTCTTAATTTTTGAATATTTTTGGTGAAGTGTTTTCAAAAAGCTAGTCCTTTTTCCAAGTTGAGGCCTAAAATGCCAAGCTTCATAAATTTGGAGAATATTTATTTATTATTATTATTTTTTATTTTTTATATTTATTTTTTCAAACGAAAAATAGAAAGTTAATCTGTTTTAGAGTTGAAAATCTTCTTTGCTTGAAATCTGGAACCCCATTTAAAAGGAAAGTACCAACCTCGTTAAAAGACGTTCCAAGACCACAAGCATCAATGCCAGAGTTAAAACCAAGTAAGGAAAATACAGAGCCAAAGCACTCAACCTATTGACGCAATGCCAATAAACATGAAACCCGAAAAGTTTAGGATCCTGGTATATAAGACACTGACGGAAATTGGTCTTGGGTTTGATAGCCTGAAAAAGGAAACATTTTTGGGGTATTTCATGTTTTGTGCAGATTTAGTATAAAATATAAAACTACACTTCTAAATTTTCTGGACGTTAAGGTTCGAGACTTTAGTTGAGCCTCAATGTCATACTAATCATCTTTAGTTGAGGCTAGGCAGGTTCAAGACTATGAATGGAGTTCAATCCACCACGGTGGTGGGCCCAGACCCCTTCATGAATTCATGTGGCGAGAGATCCATGAACACATAGGAAACGCTTCTATTTGGAAATTGATTGAAGACATAAGAGTATGGTATCCTACCAGGGATGGCAAATTTTGAATTTTACTGAATTTCTGCCATTTTCTGCTACTTGGTGGCAGAAAATGGCAAAAAGTGGCAGAAAATGGCAAAAAGTGGCAGAAAATGGCAAAAAGTGGCAGAAAATGGCAAAAAGTGGCAGAAAATGGCAGAAAATGGTAGAGAATGGACGCTAATGGACAAAGTATGTATAGATTGATGTTCAACTTCAAATCTGAGTTTGTAGAATGAGATTAAAAGAGTCAAAAGTAATTAAAATTTACACAAATACTTTAAAGTAACAAATATCAACTCAAAATTAATATGAAAACATTGGTGCTAAAATAATTAGAATAACACATTGCATTTGAAAACATTTGAACACTTCAACACATGTATTAATGTCATTACTTAGTCTATATCTCAAGGTAGCTGCTTAATTGTCTTTTCACAGGATATTTCCTGGTTAAAAATCCATCATTCTTTTAACGTCCCATATAAAGATAATTAGGGACAGGAAGTTAAGATGAATAAAAGTGTCAAAGTTAAACAAAAAGCGACGAATAGAATTATCTGATAAGACGAAAAAAGACGAATGAAAGATCCCGTTAGACAAAAAAACGAAAACAAAAACCTTACTTGTAAGACATAAAATCGAATCAATTTCCCAAAAAGGCGAATGAAACTATTGATAAGAAAGAAGACATATTAAGTGGCCATACAGACGAAAAAAAAACGTTAACAAAATAGACGAAATGTATGTCTCTATTGACGTGGAAAATCTGCCTGCTTGTGCAAAAACGGCGAAATCTAAAAATTAAAAAACGGAAGTAATTAATGGGCAAGAAATTTTCGGTAGTACATGTATTTGTCAAATGAAAACCAAGAGTTCAAAAATGCCTCTTTTTAAGGAGCGTTTTCAGTAGAACTGAAGTCAGATTTGCAGATACATTAATTTTTCTCATGGCCAGAAAGTTTTTTCAACCCAAAAGTAATCTTTTCTTTCTGTGTCTGTTGGGCAAAACCACGAGTACAAGTTGATTTATAAGTGTGGATTGTATTTTGTTGGTGCAAAACCGCAACTGACAATCAAATTATTACTTTGCCTTAAGCTTTGGCGTTGAACTTTCTTCAAAGTTATTTTTTGCTTGGAAAATTGAAAGCAACGCCTAAAGAGCTTGAAATGCAAGAAAATTCAAGTTTTTGGCCTATTAAATAAGAAAAGACGAATGAAATTGCTCGAGAAGATAAAAAATACGAATAAAGTTCAACGGGAGAAAAATGTTTTTAGACGGGAAAAAAATTGCGACGAATAAAGGTAAAATAGACGAAAACAAATGAGAAAAGACGAAGTTTATTCGTCTGAAGTGATAATAATTAATCCTATGATAATCCTAGTGATAATAATTCAGACTGAGATAAGAACTTCAATCAAAATTATGACGAAACTCGCTTGCGAAGAAATGAAAAACTCCTTTGATATACTTTATCATATTTCAAATTGGTTATATAATTATCATACGGGTATTGCAAAAAATATTTATCTTGCACCCTTAAATCACTTAAATAATAAATTGTGTTGAAATCAGATATAAGGATAAGATTATCCTTATTTTCTAGAATGCTTGATGATATCATATGTTTTTTAATTAATAGCATAATTAATGAAACGAATAAATTAATGATTTGCGTCCCAGGAAGTATTTGTTACAACTGTTTGTAAAGCCCAAATATCATTTTTTTAAAAGAAAACGAAAATTATTTGTTTTGGACTAAATTTCGAATTTTATTATTTTGGTTTTATAGTCATGCATTTTAAACTAATTCGGTTTATAGCAAGCAAGCATCTGCAAATCAGCCTTTGATTAAACGTAATGTTAATTCGTAATTTATACATCAAACATTGCAATTGTAAAAGCTTAGAAAGTCAGTGTGTAATTTTATTTATATTTGAGTAAACAAACTTGACATAAAAATAACATGTATTTTCTTCAAATGGTCTTTGTATGACTGTGTTGTAATTGGATTTGAAAAATGTACCCTAGGCTATAGTATTTAAATTTTGAAAACATTTTGCATCTACGATATTTAAACATTTTAAAAACCTACAATTCTAAAATATTGTGTTCACATAGTGCACGAGAATTACATCATTAAATCGCATTCAAGTTCTAACTCTCGGTACATATTTAAGACGAAATCAGAGTGCTTAATTTGACCACCCTGACTTCGAGGGAAATTCAAAAACGAATCGAGGCGATCGATTTCACGAACTTGTGTCTTCCTTCTTCGATGCAATGAGCTTTTGTAGGGATGGTAAGGCCATAGTTAGACATCAAAAGTGCCAAATTTTATCCCTTTAAGTATTGAATATATTGGTTTATATGAGTTTCTAGGAAAAATAATTTCTGCCACTTTCTGCCACATTTTTTGCACGAATAAATGCCATTTTCTGCCACCAATTTCTGCCTGGTGGCAGAAAGTGGCTTTTATTCATATGCCATCACTTTATCCTACCCCTTAGATTGATTGTTGACGTCTCATGTTTCCTTATGTTGGAAGTTATGTTCTGAAAAATGTATTTTGCTAGTGCATATTTGTTTTATTGCATTTGAATAATGACGTGCGTTTTCACATTGACCCTCCGTTACATGTGTTAATGCCAGCATTAATTGGTTTTCACTGATGGGTCATTTCGAGCTTTTTTAGGCTTGATGCCAGTTCCTGCCCGGCATCATTAAATATTAGGCCGGCATCAAACTTTTCAAGTAGAAAGGAATGTGAAGGGAAGTCAAAGGTGCCTTTCACAAATCACACTCAAACTAGGGGCGATTTTCGATTAATCAGTTAATCCGATTAAGGAAAAATATCGATTAATCAATAATCGATTAATATTTATGCAACTGAAACGAGTAATTTCGGAAAATTCAATAGACCAAAATAAAAGAGAGACGCCGTTTTATTATACTGTAATTCTTACGCAGAAGGAAGGATCGCAAAAACAAAAGGTTATCAATCGTATCATCAGCCAGAGATGATCTCAATTTTATTACAATGAGCCCAGTCGTACTGACGAGCTGAACTTGAATTGAACCTTGCACACGTACAAACGTTTATGCTCACTTATCACATAATTGTGGCCTCTAATTTACTAGGCCAATAGCTAATTAGGTTGTTGTAAGATATTAAGGATTTTTTGTTCTTGAATATTTTGACACGTCTCCCTTGCAATTTTTGCCAAAAAATCAAGCCTCGATTGACACCCTGTGCTCTCGACCATTTACACGCAGATACTGAGAAAAAGATTGGCATTCAAAGAACGCCGAAATTTATTTTTGATGGAGCCTCTTGCACAATAAAATCGTAAATTCTCCTCCTAAATTCAAAAAAATGTTGTGTTCGATTTGATTTTGAGTACATAATTTAGTTTAAACATAATATTCAAGCGTTCATGCAAAACAAAACAACAGTTTTTAACGAAACTATCCAAAAAAATATGCCAATACAAAGACTTAGATTAGGCTAAGAAGCCTTTATATTAAAGTGGAATTTAGGATTGAACAGTATTCAGAGAAGGTATGAAAGGTATCTGATACTATATATATTCAAGAGCATTCATGGGCTCTGTCCTAACCCAAGATTTGAGATCAGTTGTAATGATCGTAGAGGCTTTACATGCGTTCTGAGAGCACCTCCAAATCCAAGGGAATCGAGACTAGTTCGTTCAATGAAGTCCGCCTCTCTTCTTTATCGGGCTCCTTCATTGTTCAATTTGTTGCCTATTTGCCTTCGTCGGGAATATGTAGGAGCTGATCCTCTAACAGCATTTAAGGCAGGATTAGACAAATTTTTGAATACTATTCAGAGTGGCCACGCGTACTAGCGCGTTCTTAAAAAAAGTGCCGAGTGTAAGTGCTTCCCCAGACGGCGTAGGTTCGAATCCTGTTGGGGATCGGATTGAAGCTGTCGGGAGAAATCCTTATTCCTGACCAACCCACTATTCAAGGGTTGTACAAATCTGCCAACAGTAACTCATTGGTAGATCAAATTCCGAATAAACGGTAATCATATAATCTAAATTAATCATTAACTCTCTTTACAGGGAATCCCATTCTTTGTAACGGTATTAAAAAATCAGCCCCCCTCATAAAAAAACCGATTCCATCCGAAAAGTCGCCGAACCGACCATGACCCGATACTGGAAAAGCCAGATCCCATTCGATGGAGTCTGAATGAGCTCTAAAATTTTGACTAAGGCGTCTGATTGAATCGAAAATTGAAACACGTCAGTTGATATTTTAATGGTTTATCCATTTAACTGCTTCGCTGCTTTTCCGTATGCTCCAGCCAATCTGGTTTGAAAGTCCTAGTTGACAGAGAACGAACGCCTTGGGCTAGATCACAGGTTCAAGCAATTAAGCGGTGTATCAGCTATCTAAAACAAGGTCTCATTCGTAATGAAACGTATATTGTTGATTTGTTCTGTGTAAATTGAAGACATCATCATTCTTGTCATTAGTCTTGATGGTTACCTGAGCTTCTTTTAACGTTTCCAAGGATTTCTTTATGTCAGTTACATTGTGGACTTCAAAGACATCGCCGACGGTGAATGATGTCACACCGAAAGCATTTTTCAAAGTCTCCCTAGAAAAAAGAACTTAACCTTTGAATCACCAATATTAAATATTTTTTAAATGAATTAACATACCTGAGGTCACTTGTGCAAAATTTGGTTTCCAAAATTAGTTGGCCTGTTTGAGGATCAATTTGGCACAATTGATGTGGTAGAACATAGTTGTCCGTTGAATCATATTTGTAGGCACAATTTCCATGAACTGCCAACATGCTGTTGATTGGAACGGCCACTAAGCCTACTCAAAAGCATTTGATAAAAAGAAAATAAAGACAAATGATAAGTCCATCATGTCAATTTTATGAAAACCATGTATGGTTGGGTTAAATATTATTAGAGACGGGCAAAAAGTGCAAATAAACAAAGCCTTTTAGTTACCAAAAGTCGTGGAAAAAATGTGCCCAAAATGCAAAATGAAATGCAGAAAAAGTTTGAAAGTGCAAATAGTTGTCGGATAAAGAGTAAAAAAACCTCGTCTTTGAACTTAAAAAGTCACCCATAGCGTCCCATTACACTGACATTTCCTTAGCTTAATGCCTTTAAGTTTATAAGGACCTTTTTAGAAATAGCGACCTTAGTATACAATCAAACCTAAGCCAGCAATCTACATTATTTGTCAGTTCCTCCCATTAACATAATTGAGTTTCGTAAGGTTTGATATATGTTGGTTGCATGCAATGAGGTTCTTTAGTCAGGGGATGCATTGATCTTGTCACACCCAAGATTAAGAATACATTGTGAGGCATGGATCTGAAATGCACAAATTGCATCAGGATTTCATCAAGAATGTTTGATTGGAAACAGAAAGTTTTTAACAAGTTCAAAATATAATTTTGAAACTAGAACTTCCCTCAAAAGTACAAAAATTTCTCAGCCTCCTTGGAAACGATCGATATTTCACGCAAAAATACCTTGCCTGGTAATGGGTCAATAGTACGCAAAATTAATGCTTTAGGATGATCAAGTAAAAAGCAATGAAACAAGTTTTTTTGCTGTTGCAAAACTTAGGATTTAACATTGATTCAAACAATCTTTCCAAGATATTGATTTGTTCAGTGGATTCCAAAGAATCATATCAATATTTCAAAATATTACGCATACAGGGAAATGCAATCGTTGTTAATGTGTCTTTCTGCTATTATATGATTTTATATGTCTCATTTTCTGGCAAATAAACTGAGCATATTTTCAACCGCGTGAAAGCAGAGGCATCAAGACGTAAAATATTGATCGTTTCCATGGCTCTAGATTCAACAAATGGGCGCTTAAATAGGGAAAAACTTTTATTCGCCAAAATGGGCAGAGCAACTCAGCAAAGCCAACGGCCCTGTTGTACCCCTAGTCATGGATGGCTCAAGCCAGGATTACTTTCAAAATACACACTGGGTCCGATTAGTACAATGAAAATTAAACGGAACAATATATTTGTTGCAAAAACCTCACATTTTAGTACAATGATCGGACCCAGTGTGTATTTTTGAAATTCGTCCTGACTTACAGTGGTCCCTGCCCTAGTCAAGGACATCTTAATTTCTCAGAACGAATTACAGAAATACAGCTTAAGGCCTGTCATTGTACTAAAATGAGAGGTTATTTCAAAGCAGTAAATGTTCCGTTGAATTTTCATTGAAGTAACTTGGCCTTAAGTAGTATTCTGTAATATATCCTTCGTTGAGTCATCCTTGCCCTAGTGGAATGATTCAAAACGCTCGCTTGAAGCAATCCTGTGTAAGTCTATTTCGTTTTCATCCCCCAACAGAGGTGAAACGTTATGCTTATTTGCCAAACTTTAGGCGTTTTCAATTTAGTGGCTCGTTTTGCCACATTATTGGCAATTTTTCGTGCCTATTTGTCATTTTATTTGCCATCCAATTACTTATTTACCACTATTTGGGCCTGAAAGGTATGCTTTATTTACCTGAAATATGCACCCCTGCTCTGCTTGATGAGACACCAAATCAAGACACCAATTAAGTAAGCCTTGACATTGATTGCCCACCTTTCATAAGGATAATTGAAAACTAAAATTTCTCAGTGAAAGGATATATTGCCATTTTTACAACACTTCTTAAACTGGCAGTCTTTTGCCCACTTGCGTTCCTATATTTTTTCCAAAACGTGCCGTTTTTTGATGAATCAGCAACGTCGAATGTAAAATCATAGTTGATTTTTATATCGCTTGTCCGGTAGAGACACGTTTGCTCACCTAAAATAACAATAGTGTAGACCAAATAATGATGTGCTGTGATCCACCATGGAGTAAACACTTTCTCGGAATCCGTGGATCCCAAAAGGGTTCGAGTTAGAACGTCTCGGCCGATATCCATATTTGCCAATTGATCCTGGATTCGATAGCATGCCACTTAATCACAATCTCACCCAGTCAAACACGAAAGTTAGTGAGTGAAAAATTGTTTCCACCTGACCCCAATGAGAGTCCAGAACTAAATCAGGACTCACACACCCGAACATAATAGTAGGATGTGGCATGTCAAACCGGTCAAGACGCAGGGGATAACGGTGTGTGAGTGTGTATGTCGGTGGGTCTCCGCCTTTTGGCGATAACTTTGTGTTCGACATTCAAGAAATGTTCGTGGATGACGACCAGGACCTCGGGCGATTGACATAGGTGCCTTAAATTGCTTCCAGCCCATTTCGAATATCGCAAGAATGTAAGGCCTACGCATTTGTACCATATGGCCAGGGTTGGTTTTGGGGGTCATTTTTTCTTATTGTGCCAGTATAATGTATAAAATGTATTCATTGAGAAATTTCTCACTAAAGGGTTCATACTCATACTTGGTACTTGAATTGTCAAATTACTAATAAGAAAGTGAGGCTTCAAGTATGAAGTATGATTTGAGAATACATGCCCTGGTAGCAGAAAAAGCAATGCTTCCCATAAGCTGTGGCTGTCTTAACATAACTTGCTGAAATGTCAGGTTCTAAAAGTCATTTCCTTCAATAAAATATTGGCAGAACCCGCAAATGCCTTCAAATTGATTTTGACACAAAACAATTGGTAACAAGTAAAATAAGAAAAAACAAATCAAAAAGATGAAAACTTAAGGATGGGTGCTTTAAGGGTCAAAGGTCTCTCAATTTTTTTGTTATCTGATTGCTCTTTGCCCCTGCTGCCAAAGTAAAGATGTCCGCTTGATTTCAACAAAGACATGTAGTTATCAGATATGTAATGAAGACTTGCATTAATGTTATATTTTGGTTAAAGTTTGCTCCAATATTAGAAAAAATCAAGAGACAACATATTATGCTTGCAATTTGACCGAAGGTGAACCAACCCTGTTTGTTAGCCAGTAGAGCACCTAATCCGCTCCTTGAAGCGGAAACAACCAAAGAACGAGCTGGTTTTATGAATATGCAAATGCGTATGGCAAGACATTAGAGGCATGCCTGCAAGGTTGGAGGTAAAGTCGTCTCAAAACAATGCCCGATTAGAATCTTATCAGTGCTTCATTACGAAAAAGGAGTCACAATTGAAAAATTAACTAAGGTTTTTTTAATATTTAGCACGTTGACGGAAACTGCATTTGCAAACCGTTACGAATCATTTTGGAGTGAAGAATGAGGCAGAAATGCTAAGTAATACGATTACCAAGTTCCACAAAAGTTTAAAGATTACAACTTTCTCGTACTGTTATTGTCATGATATAGTAAGCCTATTTTGTTAGTTTTACTTGTACATCGAATTAGAATTAGTAAATTGCTTGGTTGGGATACTTTTTCGGTCTGATATCCTCAGTCGAAAAATATTTCGTTCTTGTTGTTGGACCCAAAATTTTTGGACTCGTTCTTTCACCTTGGAAAAAATGACCTTGTTCACAGGTAGCATTCAAATTCCCCCAAAATAATTTTTCGAGCCAAGAATCACGAAAAAAGGTTTTTTTCCGTGTTCCCTTTCTAGAAAATTTGAAAATAAGTTGTAAAAATCTAAGTTTATTTAGGTGGAAACAGCCTGGGCAGCTTTCAAAAAGTTTTCAGTAAAATCTCGCTTTACATTTCACTAGGCCTTGGAATTATAATGTCTTAGTTGTCGATTCAAGATTTATGGGGCTTAAAATTGCAATTTTTTGTCCTTTGAGCACCATATTTACGTATCTTTGAATTTTTTCTATGCCTGTGGATGTGAAAAGGCATCAGAGAAGAGACTTGAAATCGAGCGCAAAAATGTTCAAAAATAGTCTTTGTCAATTCCATTTTTCGAACTTCAGAACCAGAAAAATCGAATGAAAAAATACGAGATGGGAAAAATCACTTGTTTTCGTATCCATACTTAAAAAATTAGTTCTGAAAATTATTTTTGATCCCTAAAAATCACGTTTTTCTGCTCATTTCCCCAAAAAGTCTCCAAGATGGCAAACAAAATGTAAATTATCGCTCAAAATGCAAATCAGTGCAAGTAAGGGTCCAAAATGCCGATAAAAGTTTTTTTGCATCAAATTCCCTGGTCTACATATCACCAAGCGCAAGCAATGGAATAATCAATATGTATAAATAGAACACAAATCCAGAAGAGTTCATGGTAACACAATTTTTATTCATGATTTGTTAAGGAAAGCTACCTCCTCGATTGAACTACGCAACCTTACAGACCCTCTTCCCGTTTCAATAAGTACGAGTCTTCTTCCTCCTGCTTAACCTGTACACCATATTCATCATAACCATAAGCATCCGGTTCGTCCTTAATGTTGAGGTCACCTCCGTCGCGTCTACGGTCACGCTCACGCCGATCCCGCCGCTCTCCGCGGGAGCGCGATCTCGACCTCCTGGAACGCTTGCGATCACGCGACTTTGTGCGCCGGCGGTCCCGATCACGCTCACCTCGCTCGCCGCGCGAGCGTGACCGGCGCGAGCGCTTCCGAGATCGACTTCGAGAACGACGTCGACGATGGCGCTCTTTGTCCCTTGAGCGCGAGCGACGCTCACGCTCTCTAGAACGTGAGCGGTGGCGAGGACCGTCTTCACGACCCGAATGGCGTATGTTGACATCTGCGCCTCCTCTTCGGGTTCCTCCCAATCCACCACCTAAAGGGAAAAGATATCGAAGTGAGTGCCGGAAGTTTATTTATAGGAAGATTTCAAGTTCAATAAATGGATGGGCCAAAAGAGTTGTTTTTTGCTTTAATGAAGGCATGAAAACGTCTTCAAAATGAATATTTTTGTCTTAAGTTGTCACTTTTCATCAGAGAAAACTGATTCAGCCTGTTATTTTCTTCAGACAGCAATATTTTTTTACAGACTATAAGTTCGAAATTTTTTGCATTCTTTCTTTCAGAATAACGAGTAATTCTACTCGGATATTTTATAAGAACTCTATTTACATTATCTTTACTTCTATTCTATCTATTTTACAGTAGAACGTGCGAAAAGAAGCTAAGCAAAAGTGTGAAGACCGCCAAAAAAAATTTGGGGATGGACCAGCCAAAATGATTTTTTTCAATTTTTAAAAACGCTTTTTCAAAAAGTGCGAAATCTAATCTTTGTGATTTGAATTCCAAGAAAGCATTCTATTTAAAATGCTGCAACATGTTCATGATGGCGTTATGCTAAAAATGTGATTTTTTTTTTCGCTCATGATTACAACCGTAATTGTTCTGCTTTTCATTGAAGCATTTTACCCTAAGCTAGAAAAAAATTGCTAATAGATGGTGTGAAAGAGGGGGCAAGTATTATGCGCTACGCTCACAGGACTTGGTTTCTTCCCTTGCCCTACCGTTCCCGCCATCTATTGGCGTCTATTTAAACTTTGGGACGAATTCCTTCATAAACAAACTGATCACTTACCTAATCGCCTGGGTAGCCATCCTTTGACTGTTCTGGCCCGTTCAACATCAACCAGAACCCGCCTCCCGTCAATCTTCATTCCGTCAGCTTTCTTGTAGGCGGCTGGAAGTGAATGGGATTTCTAATACTTTGACCTGTGCCAACACACATGCATCTCTCTCCCAACCCACGTAGAGCCAATTATTCATGTTTACTAGCCTTTCAATGGTAAAGGCGCGGCTTTTCAGCCAAAGACTAATAGTGTTCTCCAAGTTGGGAAAGAGATCAAATGAAACCCGTTGATTGAACCTGTTCCGCGAGTATGGTGGTGTGGGAGTGTGACCGATGACCGACTGACCTTTAAGGTTTATCGATCCGCCAGAAACAAGCATAAGCTTGTCGTTATCAATACTTGCCATTCTCAATGATTATTCATTCATACCTACCAGGAAGGATGGGGGGTTGGTTTGCTAACCCCCGACTCAAATTGCATTGAACTTACTTTGGGCCACTAACCCGGTTTAATCACTGGACTTGGGAATGAATGCCACGGCCAAGTTTGCCAAAAAGAAATTGGTTTGATATACTTACTTGTCTCAAAACAAGACAGAGTAGTAGTAGAGTCATATACCCACCTCAGTGTGGTGCCCTTACCGAGGCTATTGATTACAAATTCATTGAAACAAAAGCAATTAAAAGGTCTTTGTTTTTGGTTAAACTGCAAGCCAGCAGAAACGACGATTCCTTACCACCATACAAACCTCGCGAAAAAATCTTCACTGAGCTATACAAACCTCCCACTCATTTTGCGACTCCACTAGACATTCAAGCAAGGATATCTAAAGTTTGGGATCATTGGAGTGCGTTGTTGGTATAAGAAAACGACAAAAGAGGTCTACCATAATCTGAACTTGTCTCGCTGACAAACTACAAAAGAAAGCTACTTTTCCAAAGCCTCTCCCCGTGCCAACCCTTCCAAATCCTACTCTTCTTCCCAAATCGATATAAGTCGATAATCATCCCCCATCTAGCCGATTTCATCCCATCTATTATCCCCTGGAGTTCAGCCCCATCCCTGCCATGAACTGACTGAAGAGTACTTACAATGCATATCCCTTTCATGCTCAAACTCAATAAAGCAATAACCCCTGGGTTTGTCTTTTTCGGGATCCGTCACCATATGAATGCTTTTGATGGGGCCAAAAGTCTCGAATTCTCGTCGAATCTTGGATTCCGTCGTGTAATAATTGATCCGTCCCACAAAGAGAGTCTTGAACGGATCGGCTGTGGCATTGGGAATCGAAGTGGGGTCCCACAAGGCAATCTCTTGCTCTAATTTGTAAGCCACTTGTTCCTCTTTCTCGCGTTTTTTTCGGGCTAATCTAAAATACAGAAAAAATACTTTTTGAGAGTCTGACGAATGAAATCACCACAGTATAAAGCTATAAACCCTAAGGCCCGCTGGCCCAATAGTCAGTATTAAAAATCATCAACACTATTGCACTAATATGTAAGGGTATAACTTTAGATTCGACTCGCAATTGAGCTAAAACGGAGAGTCTAGGAATAGAGGGTGCATTGGAAAAAATAGATTCTTAATAACTAAGAATTAAGTTAAAAGAAAACGCGTCTCTAACACACGATCATATCCCGTTGCCAACCAGTTATTCTATTTTTTTCAATTTCTGATATCAAGTTTTTCAACTTATTCGAATGGAATTGTGAGCATGCGCTTTTTAAATTTGATCCGGCTCGCTCAAGTTTTGGAACGCGTGGTTCAGAATCAAACTCATATTCCCCACAATTCTTAATTTCTTCGTTGTATGAAGGTTCTTCTTTTCTCTTGAAAGAGCTTATGTTGTTATCAGATAATCTAGGGGTACTTTGAGCCATGCCGTTGCTGAACCGCTTCTCAGATATCGTTTTTCCTACTTTCTTGGCAACTCTACGGTTCTTTCACAAATTACCGCAGTTTTCAATCAAATGATCTTCACTTTCAAAGTATTTTTTGACATTAAAATCATTAAAATAGCTTGTTTTTGGCCTGAATGCACCGCAATCCCAGCCAGGTGACATTGGCCGAAGTATTGATCTTTTTGAAAATCGTTCCTAGGCTCCTTAAAAAATCCAGGATAATTTGGCGCTTCCGGCAATTCCTCGTTTACTCACCTCTCTTCTCGATTTTCGGCCTTGACCGGGGGCGGCGTGTCCTTGGGGTCTTCAAAGTTTCCGGCGATGAATTGAGCCACGCCGTGATACGTGGTGTGCACGTTCTTCTTTTCGTGCGGCAATTTATCCGGCGGCGGCAAATAGCGGATGGGTTCACGCGGAGCGAACAACGCCAACAAATTCGGAGGAAGAAACTGCGTCATGGCGGTTTAGACCCGAGCATTCACTACAAGGGGAGGAGGAGGAGGAGGGCGTGGCGATCGATCGATTGATCCGAGGAAGAGGGTGAGGCGGACAATCACGCCTAAACTGTAGTCTCACTAGCACCGAAGTCGATGGATTACGTCGTTGGTTGATTGGGAATGGCGTCAGCTGAAAATGCCCACAGCGTTGCCACAGTGAGGGCAAATAAAAAGCCATTTTTTTTGGAGTTTTGGTGCTAGGGTCGGAGGGTTGAGCCTCGCCCGGCCAGCGAAGCCAGCCATCACATCATTCAAATATTTCCGATAGGCAATTTCAAGTCCGGTATCAGAATGGTTCTCCGTCTGTGGGTGTGTATTAACGTCTAAAAGTTTCCTTGATAAAGGTCGGGAAGGAGAATCGAACCTGGGACCTCTCTCACTACAGGAAACTGCGCTAACCACAACACCACGTCTCCTACCCCAATCTTCCCTAATCCCCCAATCCCCCGATTTGGTCTGGAGATTCCGCTGTTGGGCGCCTGGTGAGTTTTCAGATGGTAGGAGCGCTTGAAAAAGAACGTTTCAATGGAAAATAATACAATGCATGATAATTTGGTCAGACCGGGGTTGTTTAGTTCCACAATAGGATCGGGTTGGTCAACTATAACCCACCCAAATATGATGTTTGGAATGCAAATGCAAATGTGAAATTGAATCGGTTGTAGGCCTGGTCAAAATATTTTCTAAAAACTTCATCTTGATCACCACGGTGTTCTGTTCAGATCAATGATCATTTTGAAAATGTCAATGGTTATTTTTCCGGAAATGAAAATCTCTTGAAAAGAGAAAGATAAAAAAGTTAAAATTCTAAGGAATGTGAGTATGCATTAGTGAAAGAAAAGTGAAAAGCAATTCAGCAAAGTTGCTTGGTTGCTAAAATATTCATTAACGAATGGACAAACCTGTGATGAAGTTGCACCTCAAATTCAATGTACTTGCCATGAATAACATTTCACCTAACGTCATTAAGATTTTCAATTGCAAACTACTAGGACCCTGAAAATATTTGTCTAGTGCAGCAAAGCAGAAACCCCAGAGGCCTCACAGTGAAGGGTCAGCTGACGATTGACAAGCCAGACTATTAACTGACCTTACTCCTTCAAACCTCTAGATTTTTTTGCTCTGCGGCAAAAAACATGTTATTGGGCCCTAACGAATACAACTACATTTTCATCTACATTGAAAGGTGTTGGATTACTCATTTCAGCAATATTTCAAAAAAAAGTTCAGCATCATTGTGTGCGTCAATTAGTTGAACCCTTTATAAAAGTTTTTGCCCCTACAAATGAATGAAAATTGGACTTGAGAAATAAACGCGATTGAAACGCAATTCAACTGTGCCTGACAGCTTTTGAAATTAATATCATTTGAAAATCAAATGCTTGTCATTGAATTTGATTGCTTATAAAAGCCATTGATTCAGGCATGCACATCAATAACTCCTTGTCAAAGATGTGTAATTACATATATGAACACCAATGCAGTTTAGCCATCTCTCCTTTTAACTTCAAAATATCAGGCATTGTTATTAACTTTTACCTTTGTGTTGTGATGAAGATGCCTCAACTCTGGCTAGTACATCACCTTTTACAGCAACACTTTAACACCACCGAAATGCGGACGTTTCGGGTAGTGATGGGAGGCAAACAGGAGCTTGGGCAAGCGGTCCGGTACAGTACCTTGGACTTGCCGAAACTTGGGTCTACTTGGGTGCCTGTACAAGTATTTTTCCCACCTTACAGGTTTGCCAAATTTGCTAGGAATGAAGACTAAACCTTCGGCATCAGAATTTCAATTAACCAGAAAGTTTCAGCGAAATAGGGCCCATGCCCTTGTTAGGATGGATTTTTAGATGAAAATACACAATTCAAAGCTTTTGTATCGAGAAATGCAAAAGCTTTTGAGAATATTTCAAAAAAAAAAAAAGAGTTGGCATCTTATATTTTTTTCTAGCAACTCTGAGTGACCGAGCTTGTTCCCAAGTGTGACTGTTAAATCTCATTCTTGATTGGCCCGAAAAGTGTATTCATGTGTGGCTTAGAACGGAAACTAAAGAAAAAACATGGTTTTGCAAATGCTATCCAAATCAAAATATTTTTTGTTTCACTTCCACTGTTTATTGTTAAATTATTAAGGTCAAAAGATCATTGAAAATGCAACTTTACATTCTTTTCTTCTAAGTCACACTGCAAGCATCTGAAATCTTCTAAGAGTAACTGCCGGCAACTGCATCTTCCAATGTTCCTTGAGCTTGCCAAGTGTATTGGTGTATTGCCCAAGTAATGCTTGTCAACAACTTGTGCTTGGGGTGTCTGTGATGACTCATTACTTGCCCAAGTCACATCACTAGTTTCGGGTTTTGCTTTTCATTTCCATAGCCGAATTGGGGTGACCAAATTCAAACAATGAAAACTCGAAAAGTAACGACTATATTTTAACAAATTCAATCCAAAAATATTAAAAGGAACATCTTGAGCGAAGTGATTAATTTGCTAAAAATTTTAAAATTTGGATCCACAGCATTAGGTCGAATATTTGTTTATTTTTATTGCCATAAACTTGTTGAAAGGGGCGTCAACAGTCTTCTTTAAAGACTAAGTTTGTAAATAGGTTTTCAGAGTTATGAGGGTTTCATTATAGGTTGAAAATAACCAGACTTGTGAAAATGTACCTTGGCAATATAAATAGATAACTTGAATGTAACTATGATCGCAAAATTTAAGAGGAAAACTATTTCACAAACTTTCCTTCACCATTTGGCCCACACTGGTCATAACATGACTACGTATGTACATGCGTGAAGTGTAGTTTTCTTTTGTTTGCCGTTGAATTGAAATGTCAATGAGGTGTGACATTTTCACCTAAAAAGATTGCGCTCGTTGAGCTCGAACTTCAATGTGTTTCAGTGTTGTGATTTGTTTAACAGATCCCAATCAATAAAAGAGAGATGTTCATTGTGTTATGTTAAGCTGGAAAAGAAGAAGAGCTCTAATGAGAAAGCCTCCTTTCTAGCATCACATTTCTCCGTTTCCTATCCTCATAGCTCTACCTCCCTCTCCTCTCCTCTGTCTACACATATTCATTTAAAAACATAGTTCACAGGTGTTTGGGATACAAATAAACGTAATTTCAAACCAAAAGCATCATGTTTGCCGTGTTAAGTCAGGCTTTTGAGGCAGCCTTGGCTCCAGAAGTGCCCAAAATCGTGGACTTTCGGCACCATTGGTCCCATTTCTTGCGCTTTTATGCGGAAAACAAACCCTTGAGCCACAAGAGTCAGCCTGTGGAACGGACACATTTGGTGTTCCACTTGAATCAGATGTTGAAGCTATTGATCCAGGAACAGAAGGAGGTTGAGGCTCACTCTATGGGTCCTTGCATGGAGTACGTGATCAATCATCAGGTCTTGGATATCTTATCCAGTTTAGCTCAGGCGGACACGCCTCCGGGATTGAGACCTTACATCATCAACTTGTTTGTGTTCCTTCTGACAAAGATCAAACAAACCATTTTGCCTTATGTCAACGTGTATTATCCCATGAGACGTCTCCTCATGTTGAGCTCTATAGTCAAAGCATCGCCCACAGAGAATCAAGAGATGCTCTTCATCACATCCTTGGTCACCAAAATCAAGGCACAGCCCGAATGTCTGACTCTATTTGCCCATGAATCCCTTCCAGGAGAATATAGCCGAACCTCTTCCCGGCGTTCCAGTGCAGCTTCATCTGTCATTGATCTTTCCCACATTGAAGAATTGGCACTGTCCCAGAAGGCAATGTTCGACCAATTCCAGAGCCGCCATCTTTTGGTCTCAGCTTTGTTGAATTTCTTGGATAGTGCCGATTATCTGGTCAGCATTAAGGCCATGGATGCATTATTGGTGGTGTGTGCCTTACCGGACGAAATTTCAGCTTTGAACGCCGTTCAAGGGACGGAAATGCTGCCCACTCTAGTGGGTCGACTGGTCCGTTTGTTTGAAGCCATTCCGTTGGACTTGGATATTGGAATGATTGAGGAGGTTCGAGTAAATTGGGCGGAAGCTCATCATTTTCACGCACAGAGCAGTAGTGTACCAGATTTCCCTGGAAAAACCGAGCTGGTCGCTTTCTACTCTTGGTTGGATTTCTGTGATAGCCTCATCAAGGGAGCCCTTGATGCGATTGCCGACGCCTTGGCGGCCGACATTCGATCCGAATTCCTGGAAAAAGTCGTTGAAGCACATTTCATGGATGCCAGGGAACCCTTGGAGATTGTTCAGACGGTGGCCAAAGTCACCCAATGCTGGAGTCACATCCAATCCCGTGGTTTGGCGGGAGAATTCTGTATTTGGTTATTTGGCGACAACACCGAGCCCGAGCTCAAGGGCGTTATCACCCACCCTTTCAAACACCACGTCCTTCAACTATGCCACCATGAAAGTCAGGAGGTGGTCCTGGAGACCCTCAGCCTATATGACGTTGTTCTCGAGCGGCCATGTGACCCCATTCTCAAGAGCCTAGTGCTGGCTAACCTCCAATTGCGAGGCTACTACAATGGCAGCCTGGCCGAGGCATCTATATCGTCTTGGTCGGATGAGGAAGATGAACGGGAGAAACTAAGGCCAGGCTCTGGGCTTGAACTCAGCCCTCGCAGCCGGAAATCGTCGCCCATGGCAGGTGGAAGTCGGACCATGGCTCCCACCAACATTGCCCGTGTTATAAATGCCTGGCTGTACATGGTGCCAGATGAACTCAGGTCCTCTGATCTGGCCAAGGATTCAGGATATGAGCAATATGTCAAGAATGCACAAACCCAAGTGGCCAGTACCTTCAGAAGTTGTGAAGGGTTTAATTGGCCTTCGGAAGCCACGTTTCCCGAGAGGTCAGACACTTTAAGCTCAGATTCCAGACCTGAAGCCGATCCATCGCGGCAGTTCTACGAAGGTGAATTCTTGGGCACTCTGTTCGACATGTTGGAAAACCTGTTGGAACAGGATTACGAGGTCAACTTGTCCGTCACAGCTCTGTTGGCCAAACTGGCCCAACTGCCCCATCCCTACCTTCATGAGTTCCTTCTCAACCCAACGATTCCTATCGTCCCGGGAACCAGGACACTTCACTCTTTGATGCAGAATCTGTTAATGACAATTAAGAATGAGACCAAAACCATTGAGCAACTTCAACGCAAAGTCTACGTTTGTCGGAAGACTCTTTTGGGTTCAGAAAGCGATCGCATTGCCTTGAATTTGACCCGCCGAGAGACAAAAGTGATTGACGGGCTTATTATCTTGGAAGAGTTCAGCAAGGAGATTGCAGCCATCACTTTGGTCAAGTACCACCAAGCGTGCTGATATAACTGTTTCTAATTTGACTTTTTCTTACCAATCTATTGTTAATTTTGAGAGTTTATTCGCGATTTCAATACATTCCTTGTTGAATTATGAACTAATTTTGGCTTTGGCAGTGGTGTTAAATTTCAATGGACGTTTTAGTGTCTCCAAGGAAATACTGTATTGATAAGGCAATATGGTTGGACGTATCTACCCTTTTTGTTCTTTCGTCCTTTGTTTGCTTTTGGAACAGGAACTTATCTGCAGGTGAATTAATCATTTCTTTCAAGTTGACTTAGTTTTATTGCATGAGGGCTGTTTTCAACCACAGGATTTTCGGTATTAGAACAAATGAAAAGTTATCATTACTTCAATGGCAATATTGCCTGTTTCCACAAACCTCGAAAATACGTGTAGGATTGAACCGGAACAGCATTACGAAATTCGTCTCAACTAATACTCTACATTTCTAAATATCCTAAATGCATTTGAGCCTGGATGTGCTTTCAAACACTCTTTAAGCCTCCACGAACCCAAATCTCTTGTAAGGTCAAAGGTCATGGATATTCTGGAACGTATTTAAGAGCAGGAAGTCTTCGAATCTCCCAAGACCACTTCACTGTTTTAATTTTGTGTCTCTCTAAAGGAGCAAATTTGGAGACGTTCCGAGTATTACACTTTTCCACTTGCTTAACATTTTGTTAAAGTTTGTGTAACATTTTTCTTAAACCCATTGAGACTCAAATGAGCCAAGCTTATCGGGCATGTCGCGGAACTTGGATCTAACGTTTGAGTTGCAATTAATATACGCAAATATCCAAGCCCAAGTACAAAAGAACCTTTCAAGCTATTCTAGTTTTGTTCTCACATCCAAATTAACGTTTGTTATGTTGATCCGTCTCTGTAGATTATTTTAGTGAGGCACTAATTTTCTTAATGTTCGTTTTGCTAAAGTAAAAGAGGGCTGATATCATATTCTAGGGGTGAATATGGTAAATTTGACCTTCATGATATGCAATCTGCAGAAAAACCGATGTTGATGAAGCCATCAAGGTCAAGCAAAAAGAAATCAAGAAACGCCATTTTGACAGCCCATACCAAACACGCATGTCGCATACATAAAACAATATTAGCATTCAACTGAAACGAATGTCGACGATGAGATGTCGAAAGAGACACGCCCAAATGAAGGAAATTAAGCAAGAGCAAGAAAAGTTGAATATCTTTGAGAGACAACAAACATTGTCAGGAAATGGATCATAAATTTTAATATATTTTTGATTTGAGGATCCTTTTCGGGATTGACTCAAAATCAACTTGCCACCAGTTGGTTTTCGATCCAGAAATCCCGGTAAAACCTCTCCATTTTTTCTCTGGGAAAGTTTTGAACGAACCAAGGATCAATGTTGGCCACTAATGGGATACGAAAGATTATGAACAAAAGGTGTTAGTTATAAGTTGCCGATTGAGAGTTTAAAATTAGTTTTGAGCCTGCCAGACACCATGAAGAACTTGAAATGCAACAACCTTCAAACAAAGAACAAAGTGTTAAGTGAAAAGAGTGTTGGTATGTACCGCTACTCAATTCGTCGTGCACAAATGATTTCTTGCGCAATATTTATCAATCTACAACATCATTGAGAAGCGGCACCTCAAGATTAGACCACAACACTCACACTTCTTGGCCCTGCAGATTTCAAATCTCGAGAAAGAAAGACGAGATGAAAAAATAAGATTACTCTGCATATCCCATGGCTTCGTTGGTTGAATACAGTGTCATCTTCGTATCTGTTTACTTGTCAAAATTGGCCTCATCAGACAAAACGAAATCTCTAGATGTAGTCGCGTAAGTTTAAAGTCGACACCAATAATATTCACTCGTTACACATCGGCAATTGCAGTCCATTGAAGACATCCATCGATAAAAGCAAAACGTTGAAATTTGAGGTTCCAACTTCAAAATCTGTTCTTGACATTTTAGAATAAAGTGAATTGTGTAACGTGCACAAAGCAGACTTTGGCATTGTTTAGATATGGACAAAAGATGGATAAAATGGCATTTTGGCGTCTGTATTTTTATGAACACAAGTAAATTTTTTTCAAGTATAGTGGTTTATTAATAAGGACTTGGCACAAGAGTTTACATCTATATGAAATTATGTTTGAGCCGAAGAAAGTTGATGAGAGGGCTAGAAAAATGTCGGAAGCCAATGACCACTTGCTTGGTATTTGGCATCTTCAGTACAAATTCAAAGGGATAAATTTAGTCTGTATTGAATTTCTCTTTTTGAATTGATGTTATTTATTTTGTGCTTTATAAGCTTTCTTTTTGGCACCAAGTTCAAATCTGGATTCATGGTTGACATGAAATCAAAACAAATATCATATTCATCTTTTTACGAGGGTCAATATTTTTGTCGCTCGTTGTATTGCCATCTCTTTCCGCAAACAGGCATGGAAATCTTGAAGCGATAAAGATGCGAGGATCTCCATGTCTTGCGTCAAACCATTTTCTGTGCTTTTTTGCCGTTCATGTCACCGTCTTCACCTTGTCGTCCTTATTGTCCGAATCATAGTCTTGGATTGGAATTTCATTTGGGAATCAGTTTCAATCTGTCTCAAAGTGTGAAAGGACGGACAAAATGAGAACCAGTGTTATTTCTCTCACCACCTTTGCTCTTCTTTATTTCACTTGTCTCCAAGCTTTTGAAGTCGAGGTGAGTTTGCTCCACTCTAAGAAAATCAAAGCCTACCCTTGTTTTTCTTAACAATGTTCTCAAATGTAGCTAATCATAGATATGGAAAACTTCAGTCCGATGCACATTTCAAACGCGTCATCTATTTCAGTACCTTTTGAATAGTCTCTGTAAACTTTTCGGAAGAATCCTTTCCCTTTACCCTTTACATCAATCGATCAAACTTAATAGTATCATTTCCCCTGACTTGTACTTTCACACCTGACATTTTGATTTCAGGACAATGATTTAGACGCAGCTTTGAACACACTCGATGCCTTCAATCGGCCTCACATTCGGTCAGAACGGAGTGCTGAAGCCACCAATATCAAGCGCAAAATGATAAAACGAAGGCGGAAACGACCAATCCAAATCGGATCAGAATCGGAAGGACCTATTCTTCCCCCTGTCAAAATCGAGTCGGAATCGGACTCGGAAGAAACTGCACTGTCGGGCACAGTTCGGAAAGTTTTGAGACGGAAATCGGATTTGAAACCGTTGAAGGTGATCGAGGCTTACCGAAACAATGTGACCAACCTCGAGGCCATCAGCCAAAGAGAGCGGGATGCCAGATGTAAGCTTTTTATTGCCGGACTTGCATGCATTTTTGCGATTTTATTAGATCAAATGATCCATAACCTTTTAGACGGCTCGATATCAGAGAGTGAAGTTAGTGCACTGTAATAAAGGAGTACATTTATGTACATTGCCACCTAATGGTTTTATGTGGCAACAATTTGTCGATTTCATGGAACGGCTGGATTTGCTGATGGCAACAATTGCACATGAGTTTTCAAGAAACTACGACACATTTTATGTCAATGGGAGCATAGAAATGGATATGGAATTTTTTTAGTTGAAATTATTGGCGAATTTCCTGTAAAATTGGCGTGAAAAGTTCGAAGATTGGGAAGAACTAGGATTTTGGAAAAGAGCATATTATGTAAGAAGAAAAATCTCCCTTGATGTCATTAGACGGTCATTATTAATATACATTTATTTGAGATCCTTTGCACTAGCACTGACTGTTAGTCAAGTTACCACATCTTTCGAAACTTTTGCCAGAAAAATGAAACCAAAAACTATCAGATGTCGAAATCACTTGTTTTTGAGCCAATATTTAATTCAAATTTCTAAAAAATAAAAATCAAATAAGTTATATTTAATCTCTTAAATAGTTTTGAAAATCACGTTTTTCCGCTTGATTTTCCCACAAATTCTCCAAAATTCAGAAAACTACAAATAGGCGCTCAAAATGCAAATTAATGCAAAAAGGACCCAAAATGCACAAGAAAGTTTTTTGCATCAAATCCCCAGCATTATCCATCCTATTACATTCTCAGAATGCAGAGCAAGGGTCGGCAACCCCTTTTGGTTCAAGACCAACCCAATTCTAGTAAACGCTATCAGGGGTCCAAAGATTAACGATCAGAGATCTTTGAGCCCACGAGTAGGTGCAATACTAAGACTCTCGGGCCCATTATGTTGAACTTTCCCCATAGTTCCTACACCCACCCAAAACCACCCTTATTATTCTACCATAATTATTAAATTAAAATAAAAAATACTTGGTTCCCACACAAATCTGTAAATTTGATAAGATGTGTGTGATACCCAAAATCAAGTTTTCCAAGTATAGAACAATTGGAATTTGGATTTGGATGAAGAGGCCACCAATGTGAATCATCAATTCAAGTTGTTGAAGTTTAACTCTTGTACTTCCGGATATGAAACCTTCAGGTGCTTAATCTTTTAGGAGTGAAAGGTTCTGAAAACATTAAAGTTTTAGATGAATTAGAGATGTAGAGTAAAAGGGAGGAGTGCTGACATTTGCTGATATTTTCGTGGCTTTTCCGCTTCAATGCTTGACCACGTTTGATTTTGATTTTGACCTATTTTTGGTAGGCCAACAGCGAATACCATATTCAATACAATATAATACACTGTACGTATGTCCAATGATAAAAAAAGAAAATTATCGCAATAAACATTATTATTAGTGATTGTGCTCCACCCAATCCGGTTTGAGAATTACATCTGACATCGAACGTAATTGGTCGGATCAAGCCATAAACAAGATTAGCCACAAAAATACCAGCTATTGTTACATTTAAAATGTAGATTCTCTCTTCGTCAATCCAGGAAAACTGAAGACAAACATAAAGTCAGCCAAAAGCCTTGCTTTTATTTTCAGCCGGAATTTGACATGGATTGTCTATTGTTATAGCATTTTCTTCAAAAAATAGTTAAGAGGCTCAACAAAGATTAAGTGCAATGTACTACTGCCTGTTGGCCCATCGGCGAAAAGTCTGCTCTCAAACTTAAATCTAACATCTTTTAAACTCGAAGATTGCCATTTTGAGTGACTTCTACTGACTTGTCCAACATTTTCAGCTGATATGTTTTGTGTCCGCCAATGTACGCTAGAAGTATGCTTCCAGATTATCTAGAGATCAACTAGATTACCTAATTATTTTTCTTATGCATCTACTAGAATAAGCTAAGATTCATATGGCGTCATTTTAGAAGCCTGAGAACGTTTCAAAGAGCCAAAAGGACTGGAAGTCAATTGAAGAAGTATACTTGAAGCATGCATCCCCTACCACAAAACATTTGACCTAAACTGATTGACCTTTCTGTTGTTTTCAGTTTTCAGTCTTTTCACCGTGGTGAGATTCAATAACGATGAGTGCGAGACAAGTTCAGGAGAAAATGGCACATGTTACACATCGTAAGTATTCCTTTGGCCAATTTGCTTAAAACATTTTCTCAGGGAATCTGGCTCTTTTGTAGATCGGATTGTTCTAGTCGGGGTGGAAATGCCGATGGCGTTTGTGCGAGTGGCTTTGGAGTGTGTTGTTTCTGTAAGTCTTAAGTCCAACTGAAGTATATTATTGCTTGTGATGAAGACTATCTAGTCCATTCTTGTGCCCACAGTTCGATTCGAGTGTGGCAGGTCCACTTCTGACAATGGAACCTATTTTGTGAATCCACCTACCACTCAACGGATTTGCAACCTTATGATCAACCGCATGAATGACGAAATCTGTCAGGTAAAACACTTAAAACCAAGTCAAAAGTTTCTATACCAACCAATATTCATGTTATGCTCAAACTGCAGATTCGCCTGGACTTCAAAACATTCGATATCTCAGATCCCAATGCCGAAGGAAAATGCACCACGGATTTTTTCTTGGTTACCGGAGGTTCGCCTGTTCCCCAACTCTGTGGAACAAACACGGGCCAACATGGTAGCTATTGGATCCATTTGTTCTTCTTTTCGTTCCTTCCCTTTTTGGCATCAAGCTCTTTCTTTCATTTTGACCAACAGTGATCTATTCCATCACTTCCAATAGTGGGCCCACGCAAATCTCAATGGTGATGGACACGACAGTGACGGCTTCTTCGAGTCGTCAATGGATCATCCGAATCCTTCAATATGAGTGTTCAAGTCGTGTCTTAGGTAAGGAGGCACTCTCCTTTGAGGACTTAGGGCCTGTCTTTATACTTACTTCTTTATATTTAGCTCCGGTGGGTTGCCTTCAGTACTATTTGACGGCTTCTGGCATGATTCAGAGCTTCAACTATAAAACCGATGTGAGAGCTAATGGAGAACCCAACCATTTGGCCAATCTCAATTACGCCATTTGCATCAGAGTGGACAATGGCTATTGTGGCATTCGATATGCCCAACCTACGTCGGATCCGTTCTCATTTACTTTGTCCCGGGATGCTTCAACGACCAGTAAGTGACCTTTCAAGACCCTAAGTTGGCCTTCAGAAATAGGTGCACTACATATTCGATTGAAGACCCTTTGAATAGATGGGTCTTTACGTGCAGTTGTTTTTACACACCTCACTTCTGGCATTTGATGCAGATGATCCAATCCATTAACTCTTTTCTATCCTAAAGATGAGCCGACAAAAATATTTTTGTTTTGAGTTGGTTGCGGATTTTCTACTACCGCTAAAAAGAATGTGATTCCCTGTAAACATAAATCACAAATTAATATTTTTATGAAATTTGCTCTACCTACGAGCTACTGTTGGCAGATCTATACAACCCTTGAATAGTGGGTTGATCAAGAAAAGTATTAAAAAAATTGTCCAATCCTGCCTTAAATGCTGTTAGAGGATCAGCTCCTACATATTCCCGATGAAGGCAAATAGGCAACAAATTGAACAATGAAGGAGCCCGATAAAGAAGAGAGGAGGACTTCATTGAACGAACTAATCTCGATTCCCTTGGATTTGGAGGTGCTCTCAGAATGCACGTAAAACCTCTACAACCACTACAACTGATCTCAAATCCTGGGTTAGGACAGAGCCCATGAATGCTCTTGAAAACATACAGTTTCAGATACCTTTCATACCTTCTCTGAATACTGTTCAATCCTAAATTCCACTTTAATATAAAAGCTTCTTAGCCTAATCTAAGTCTTTGTATTGGCATATTTTTTTTTGATAGTTTCGTTAAAAACTGTTGTTTTGTTTTGCATGAACGCTTGAATATTATGTTTAAACTAAATTATGTACTCAAAATCAAATCGAACACAACATTTATTTGAATTTAGGAGGAGAATTTACGATTTTATTGTGCAAGAGGCTCCATCACAAATAAATTTCGGCTTTCTTTGACTGCCAATCTTTTTCTCAGTATCTGTGTGTATAGGTTCGCCATCCAGAACTGGGCTTTGGTAAGAACATCTATATTTGATGGACTACGCACGGCCGACCAAAATCGAGTAGATTTACTTCTCAGAACAAAGGAAAAGACTCGTTTTCCCCAGTACTAAATCGACTTTATCTTGGTCGGCCGTGTTCAATCCAGTGATTCCAGAAATCCTTGGCTCTAGTGACTCATTTGTTAGAGAACTAGTTGATTTTGTTTCAAGAGCGGAGGAAAAAGGCATTTGATACATGCGTAGTGCTTCACCCCTTCGCCTTTTCTTGTAAGAGTGTTCCATTCAAAATCATTTTTGCCCTCCAAAAGGATTCAATAACTTTGCAAATGTGCATTGGAGGAAATTTCATCCCTGTCTCCATTAGTGCATGATAAAGTCAAACATTTTATTCAACTCCAATCGAATTCGCTTTTAAATGAAAGACTTCATCTCTCTCTAGTTTTGGCTTTCCCGTTGCCAGCTACTGGGGTCAAATATGGAGATGTGGATTGTCAAAGCGACTATATTCTCATTCCCGGTGGTTCCGAGGATGGTTTGAGCCCTCGTTTTGCTCGTGATCGTTTTTGTGGAATCAGCCTGGGCTCTTGTATGGGAACCACTCCCACAGCCACCACATGCATGGCTGTGGCTGGTGCAGTCACAAGTGAGTTGGAGGAGGGTTCAAGGATCCTCGTGGTGCCCTCAGTTTTTGGTTTGGATAATCATGATTTCGACTGTTTTTCCTCTTCTCTAGCTTACTCAAAACCTTTCATCGTTCAAGTCATTACTGATAATGAGGAAGGCATCCCTGTGGTCGATAAGGCCAATCGAGGATTTAGACTCACCTACAACCAACAACCTTGTCTTCGGGGACGATGAGACAGAGAGTGTTAAAAGCTATGTCAAGTTTTAGACCAAAGAGATCATGTTTCATTTTTAAGGAACTATTCTGATGTTGTTTTAAATATATTTTCTATCTTGAACTGAATGTTGTGGATTATTTAGATAGCTAGACCGGTTAACTTGGTGCAAAAAAAACGTCTCATGAATGAATTTGCATTCAACACCCAAAGAAATGTGCGAGAGCAACCTCAGCCGTAATAAAATCAATACAGAGTTACAATGCAAAACTAGTCAATTTCGTGGCCAGTTTAGCAAATGCTTTCTTTTTTCTTTTATTAAAGTAATTTCTCGAAATCAACCCGGATGGCCTAAGCAGGTTTAAATTTTTCCCAGGTCTCATTGTAAACAAATTTTGGTTATGTAGCTCCTGTCTTTCTTGGTGAAGCTTGGCAAACTTAAGGTAGGCCCCTTTGCAGCGCTGGAGAAGACAAGGCGTGGCCAATAGCTTGCACCACCTCATCCCATTGACCTTCAGATATCGAATTAAGGTGCATTTGTGAAAATTTCAAGGCCGTTTTTGCCCAAAAAATGAGCCGGAGATGCCAGCAGCTCTTTCGATCACGTTCTTGGTCCTCCTTGTGTCTCGAGGTGAGATGTTTTTGGGTCTCTCTGGGACTCCTCTTGGTCCCGTAGTTGTAGGGATCTGGAAAGTACTTGTTAATTAATGTTTTGCTTCTCGACAAGCCTTTGCCCAATCGTGCCCTACAAGATTGTCCCACCTGGGACAATGCGGTCACCTGGTCACGTACAAATTGAGATATCAGGCTTCCTCCGGGCATTTCAATGATTATTAACATTTTCAAAGTTGTTAAACAAACTTTAACACGCAATCTTAGTCCCTACTAGACTAAGATTGCGTGTTAAAGTTTTGTTATAAGGTCATTTATTGGTTATTCCTCTCCCTTGGGTCATTATGGGAAAAAAATGACTGCTCTTATAATTTTGTAAGAGAGTGTACGTACGTATTTGCAGTACGTAAGGCCCATTTTGCAACTCTGTTTTGGCTTCATAAGGGTTGAATCGCTCAAGGTTAACAATTCCATGAGGGTAGAATTGTAAGTATTGTATACTCTAACTTCATTTTGCATCTACTTTTTGATGGCTCCATTAATAACAGCACTCATTGAGATACATTCTTGCTGGGGGTAATCTTACGTTTAAGATTTTCCGACAGATGTTATGGATTTGATGATTCACCGAATGTTTTTGTTTGTTTGTGGATTGTTACTCTGAACACAATTCAAATATAACTTATAATGTGTTTCCCATTTGCTTCGTGTTTTCTTATGAAACGGGGTGCCAAATGAAACTCGTTCAGATTTCTTGACAAGTTGTTCTTTTAAGAGGAATCTAAAACACTTTCAGGGAAGAGGTTTTTTTTGCTGAATAGATCAACAACTTCCCTAAATCTATTTGGTTATTCTTTTTGTCATTTCGGTCCCGACCTCAAATCATTATTAATGATGACGTTTGACGCAATTACCTACTTTTTTTAGTGTTTATTATTTGCTGTCTTTCTTTTTCAGGGACTCTTTGCACAGTACAACAAGGGCATTCAAAACTTTTCTGCATTGTTTCAATGGTATGGTGGTGATTGATGAGTAGCATTTGATTAGAAATAATTTCAATCCCCTTTTTATCTGGTTTTAAGAGACAGAAGTTTTACTATCATAATAAATTGTGGGAGGTAGTAATTTGAACGGGGTTTGACCAGACGTTGTTCGATTGAATGAAAGTTTCGTCCAGTTATTCGAAACATTCGCAAAAGGCATGGCTTTTCCATGCTTGGAAACCCTCAAAGTTGGTTCTCTAAGGCGTATTGATAGGAAAAGAACATTTCCAAACATGTTTTTGGGAAAAGCTGATGCATGCATTTTTTCGGAATTTTCTCCGATCATTCCCCATGCTATTCTGCGGAAATGAGACACGTTCAATAATCTATGTCCATTTTTGGTTTGTTCAGTTTGAGAATCCATGAAAAAAGACTTGTGTGAAAAAGGCAGGAACATTTGTGGGCTCCATTGCACCTCCATTTTAGTCCAATCAAACTAAATGCTATTTGATTTGAATTTGAGAATACCATCTACTCTCTCTCATATTTTTGGTGTAATATTGTGGATGTACATTTTGTAACAAGAAGGAACTCTCACTGAGATCTCAAATGTCCTTGTCTGTTTCTTAGTACGAAAGATGAATGAGACGTAAATGTGAACAAGATACTTATGCTTTCAAATGTCAAGCCTAAAGGACATGTTGACAAGTGGGTTTCCACTCGGATATGGCCTGTTTGTGATGGTTCCAATTCCACTGCACCCTTTCTTTGGGTAATATCCAAAATGCATTGAGGCAAGTTCCCTTAGATCTGCTAAAAACCTGGCTGGAACTCGCAAAGGTCAATTGGTGTTAGAAAAAACACTTATTGAGTTTCAAAGAACACACCCTTGATAACCAAACCAAGCATTGGTAAAGCGTTTTGAAGTGGAGCCTACTAGAAATGATCCCACAAGTGGTATACCCTGTTCAGAGCAACTCAAAGTTCGTGCTTGTTCTTCAGTATTGTGAGTACGTTTGTTCTCGTTCGTTCATTGCATTTGGCCTTGATTGGCTTCAGAGAAGAAATATGACGGCCTGGGTGAAGGTTTTACAAAAAAAGAGAGGGAGGAAAGAGAGTAAAACCAAGTGACCAGGAAACTGGTGGTTCTCCCTATTGGCTTCATTGGGGGAGTGCACTCAAAACTCCATCCAACAACCATGGGAAAACGGCCTTGAATTCAGAAGTGCACACACCATGGCTCTTTGCTCTAGAAGAAAGAGCAGATATGATCTCTTCATAGTGCTCAATTCCCACGGGAAGAAAAGACAATCTCCAATGGAGAAATCCTATCGAAGAGCTCTTTGCCAATGACGTAAACAACTTTCATCTCACTCCCACTCTTTGTTCCCATTCAAACCTCAAATACAATTGGATTTTGTTTGCTTTTCTAATTAATCAACCGGTTTGCGTATCACTCTGAACGGTTTTGTTCTTCAGGGTGACCTCGCTCAGGACATCTTCCTCTCGCTCTTGAGTGATCTATGCTAACAATGGTTGGATTATTTAGGAGATAATTAGCTGGTCCAGCCATTGAACCTGAACTGGCGCTGACCGGAGGTTTCCAGTTACCTCGTCGTTGGTTTTGATAACCTGATCGGAGTGACAAAGTGATCAGTTTGTGGTAGTCTCAGTATGTACACACAAAGGTCCCCTTGTGTGCGAGAAAGTCCTCTCCGTCCACTTGGATCCCTGGCATCCTGAGGCCTTACAGTCAGTGTAGCTGCTTTCCCTCCTGTCTTCCTCGCTATCGTTTGTACACTAGACATGCCCTCCCTCACTCGGTTCCTCGCACTCCACCATCTGTGAGCTTGCTCTTTTTGGCCTTCACCGTCAAGTGGTTCTGGTCACCCTTGTACACAGAGGACTTTTTCAACTGACGTAGAAGGCTGCAAGAAAAGTTGTCGTCAGTCGACCCTCCCAATAACAGGTGGCAGAGGGAACAATTCTGGTTCCAGTTCCAATCATGACAATTGTGCCTGAGGAAGTGCAGTGATTGTGAGACTAGAATTGGACACATATGCCAATCTTGGACACACTTTAAAGGATCCAAAATGTCATGTTGATTGTGTTGTTGTTGTTTTTATTTGTGAGAGCTCTTTTGACAGGTAACCTGATTCACTGAGTCATTTATCTTGTTACTTCGTCGAGTTTAAATTGGCTTTTAAGTTCTAAATGTCAACCAATGGTTAGGGTTGCTAAGAAGGGAAATCAATTCGACATTACATGGCCATCTGTTCTAGGCTTAAATCAACAGAAAGTGCTAGAAAGAGTGGGCTAACGAACACTTGACTTGAGTTAGAATATCAATATGCGGAACAAATTCGATCACCCCTAGAGATGAAATAGGATATCGTCTTTGTCGATTCTGATCTTCCCTTAGATCTCTACAGGGGAGATGGCCAGGCCATGGAAAAGAGAAAGGCCATTGCTAATTGATGCCTTACTTGCGTAGCCATGCCAACTCAACCGACGAAAAGAAAATGGTTTCATTTTTCGTATTTGTAATTGGATTGAATACCTTAGAACCTTGAGTGGATCACTTTTTAGGGGCAAAAGGAATGGCTCAAAGGCTCAAATAACTTTAGGACCTCTAGCTATGTTCCATCCGACTGAACCGTTCATATTTCTTGTATGCAAGCTTGTGTTTGTTCCTGAAGAAGAGCAAACCAAATTCGCTTCATATCCGTTTCATTTTCTTGTTCACTTTTCGTTCGCGTGACAAGCACAGATTTACTCTGGCTGCTCTTTTACTAATAAATTTCCAATATGGAAGGGGACACCTCATTGGACAAATTGAATTATTTTGGCCTTCAACCTCACGTGGCTGAAAAACAAATCGTGAATTGCGTGACAAATTTAAATGTGCACAGACTGACGGGAGAACGATTTGAAAAAGTGAAAAGTGCGCAAATGGCATGAACATCTAGTAAAATGATGGATTTACGTGGACCTTAATATTCTTTGGCTTAACACAATTTTGGGACAACTGTTTGTCTAAAAAATCGAAATATTACACATAATACTGGAAATGGAGATGAGCAATTGTCAGGTATTGACATTTTGCGTCAGATTGGATCAAACAAGAATAGTTCCCCAAAACTCGAACAACGCACTAAACAACTTGGGCTGTTTTTTGTTTTGTTTTGAGTCTGCCCTACTTTAACTGATAGAAGAACCGTAAATAAAGGTCGTAAATAATACTCCTAGAAAAAATGACAGGCATCACAAACAATTGCTAAGATTAAGCACACACTGACGTCTATACAATTTGACTTGTCCTTGTCATAGTTGAAAAAAAAATATGTAGAATATAGCACAAGTATAATAATAACTACAACCTTATTCTTTCACATGTTGAGTTTAATGAATCCTTTGCCAGACTTCACTTTAGTTTTTTATTACAAGGAGAAAAAGTGTGACCCAAAACAAAGGAAATCTCTCGGTTTCCCATTGGAACAGACAGAAGCGTGTGGAAATGATGATCATGCAAATAGGCTGTATTCGTTTTGCCACACAAAATGATGGGACAAATGCTTTAGAAGCAATTCGATGTCGATTGATGGGAAAACATGCCTTTTATCCCATTTAGGGGCTTAGAAAAGTAACGGTAGCTACAGTATAAAGCCGATATGAGAGAGCTCCAAGGACTCGAATTATGAATTGTTGTAGGCTAGCTATTCTCTGTGGGAAAATGCTTCATCATTTTCTATTTTCTTATCATCACTCCTACACAATGAATGTCATGTTAGATTAGTTATTTTTGATGCCCTCACGCCATAGCGAGGCTTTCATATGGTATCATTTCACTCCATTAGTACATACTACTGTATATTACCATCACTTTCTAGATTCCTGCCTTCGTAAGCTGCAAAATGGAATGATGTTGCTATCAAATAATGAACATTAATAAAGAATATGGTGTAATGATGGAGAGAAAAACGAAACGCTTTTAACTTTTAGAACCATTTAATGGGACCCTCATCCTTGAGAAGACCTTTTCATGCCCATGGTTCTCTTTTTTTGACAAATGTGATGAGTCCCTAGAGTCCAAATGATCATATGAAAACATGAGCCTCTCAGGAGTTGCGACCATTATGAAATAGCACGCCTGCGAATCAATTGGTTTACGAGGTGGGTAAAACCATAAAAGAAGCGAAAAGTCGAGGCAATAACATCCTGGACTTGTCTAGAAGAGTACCCGAGTTGCTAACTTTTGGGGTCTCTTGTTGCGAGAGTTGTTGTCAAGTCAAGCTGATAAATTGTCAACCACAGATGCTGTCAAAGAACGCCAAAAATAAGCATTCGTTGTTGGCGTGTTTTTGATTGAAAATTGCTTCAGCTGAGATTTTGAGCTAATTTTGTAATAGATCAATGGCTCATCAAGCAATCCTAAGTTATTCTTCAACAAATCACACCACGATTCGTTAATGGACAAAAGTGTAAGGGGAACAAAAGAGTTTGGGACTATAAAACATTACAAAGAAGTACGTCAGGAAGCATGTTTGTTTCGAGCTTTGAAAGAAAATTAAACATTCATTTATTGCCAAGGAGTCAGAGCTCTTTTTGGTCGGTGAGTTCGTTTTGAATGAGCTAATCTCTGATTTATCTGAGAGCCCATACAATAAACATTATTTTATCGGACCTTTGGAGTGACTATTGGTTCAGTTGTTTAAGCAAATTTGGGTCCATGGTAATTCGCTGAAAGAAACGAATCAAAGTGTTTTGAAAGTCGTGACGCATCAGGTCGGATGTTTTGTGTGCGTCAAGGTATGCTTCAAGCACACTTTGGGCCATTTGTTTTGTGTTTGGGGGATGCATGCTTTAAGCATACTTCATCCCTTTTCTGGATGAAAAAGAGATTCTGGAAAGATTTTTGTAAACAATTTTCATAACTATTTAAAGTACAGTCAACTTCGGATATAAGGGACCCGGATATAAGGGATTTTCGCTTATAAGGGCTGTTTTGGAAGGTCCGGATGATCGATTTCCATGCAATTTCGGTCGGATACGTATAAGGGGCAGTCGATATAAGGGACGAATTTCGGTGGTCCCGCCGGGTCCCTTATATCCGAAGTTGATTGTACACCTTGTTGTGGGTTCAGCCAAAATTACAAATCAATTTGTCAGACAGATTCATATTCAAATGTACGATTTCTTGAAGGACCATGTTTAAAATGGATTAAAATTGAAATTTTAATAACCGAATTTTTCAAAATTTCCAAGTATTACCCAACTTTGCGTGTCTTTGACATTGCAAAAGATTTTTCATCGGAAAATGTATTTTAAGGGCTTTTAAGTGATGCTATATATTTTGAATAAAAAATATTAATTTTGAAAATTATGAATAAGAAATGTATAAATGATCTCTAAATTTTGATTGAATAGTTTATCAAAAAATGCAATAGATGTTCAAATGCATAACTTTTTCCCTGGACCTAAACTTACAAAAAACAATAAAAGTAAAGTTGCTCCCCATAGAGGTTGTGAACAATTCCAAATATAGTGAAATCTAGCCCTTTTATCCTCATATCTGTGCTGGTCAGCTAGGCCGAAGTGCAGAGTAACAGTAGGGTAGCCAAAATGAGAAGATAAGCAAGTGCTGGGTGGGGTGGTTTGTTAAACCTAGTCAAGAAATAAGTGCGTATAAATCACTAAAGACAGTTACGTCAAGTGTCTTTACTTAAAGCTAATGTTCTGGTTAGGATAATTTACTTTTGCATACTTAAGATGACAATTGTAAAATGATTATCAATATGTGACCAACATGTGATTGACTTTGAGCTTTTACCTCCCTTTTGTTTGTCTCCACTTATGGGGGGAAATTGTTACACCGATATGTTTAGTTCACATTCTCTATTGAAGTGTGGCTCCAAAAATGCCAAGATGTCTTCGGGTATTTCGATCCAAGCCTAGCAAGCCATACGAAACACTGTGTGGTATCAAAAGTTTACGGATTGCAACATTGTTTATTTTGTTTTTATTTTTACGGATTTATTGCCGATATGAGGGACGAAATCCCTATCCCTAACTATGCAAAAGGTATTTTCAAAGGCGGTAAAAACATTGTTTTGTCAACGAGTGTAAGTTGGCAGATCGTGTTTCTCTCTTACATAGGGTTGTTCCATTATGGTTAGTAGGAAATTGTCCAAATTGCGTTCAAAATTATTAGGTGGAGCTGAATCTTAAAATAATCATCTTTTGCACTAAAATTTCTTTTAATGACCCTAATATGAATCCTCAATATTTAACATCAGGGAATTTTTTTTTTGCGATAGCATTTCCCAATCCTAGAACAAAAGGTCACAAAACCCTCATTTTTGATGATCCAGCAGTTTAAATCTCATTTTAAAAGAAAATGAATGTTCATAAATCAATGCCTGACAACGAATTAAATGCAAATCAATGTCGAACCAGCATCATCTGACAGACTTTGATAGACAAACTTTGTGACATTCATCGTAAAGCTGTAATTGAAGTGGGGAAAGTCACTGAATATTAAGGGCCCATTATACAAGTCCTTTAAATTGGATCGAGTTTCGCCTTGGGAGTTATTACTACTTGTGGTTTCAACTAGAGCTACTAGTTTCAACGGAATAAATTATACAAGTGGAAAGGAAATGAGCAAACACAAGTGTCCTTGATAGTCAAAGTAGTGCTGGTTAGACATGTGTACTATCACTTAGGGCTTTACTGAAAAGGAAAAGCCATCTTGTTGATGTTGTTGTGCAAATAAACCTACCAGTTTGTATTTTGAAGGTTTGAACACTATTGAATGGTTTTGTGGGTGCTTTGGCTGGAGGTTTGAGCTTTGACGAAGCCATGGTATCATCCAGATTTCATCGATTGGCAATTTTCAAGTCCGCTATAAAAATGATTTTCTCAGTAGGTCAAAAAGTCTGAAGGTCTACAAGTTTTCTTGAAAATGTTCGAGGCGAGAATCGAACCTTGGACTTCTCTCTTATCAAGAAATTGCGATCACCACGAAATACATTCCTCACCTAAAATTTCTTAACTTCCTGATTTTTTTTCATTTTGAGACTTATTTCAATAATTGAAAAATTGAAGGACAAATATTTCTTTTTATTTTTTTAAATTGTTTTTTAGGTATCAAATAACTAGAACAATGTTAGTTTTCATTCAAAAATTGTGGTGAAATAACCAACATAAAACACTATTTTAAACTTTCCAATCGATAACTTTTTTTTAACGGCATTTCATACATTTTGTGTTAAAGACTAAGAATAAAATACAAAGCAAACAAATACATCAAGGGAATTTAGCTATTGTATAGTTATTTGTTAAAAAGATTGAAATTAGGTTTAGTGGAAAGAAACAAATCATCGGAAATGAAAATTTGTTGACGTGATGAATGTTAGGTTAAAACAGCCTCAGAAAATCCTCGCAAAAATTGCCTCCAAGCCCAATGCGAATATAGACTTTGTTCAATATCGGAACAAACATTCCTGGCTGTGCTTTAAGATTTTATTTCTTTCGAGTGGATTCAGGAGAGTTTGAGATTGAAGACGACGGCGACAAACTCCTCAAGATGTTCCCTTCAGGGAAATCTATCAAGGACTAGGAACCCCGCTAAAGCCAAAAATAGTCATTTGATATGAGAGATTACCTTCGGAAAACCAAGAAACTTTCTCTCGATCTAAATTCTTCCCCTCCACAAACATACAGGGTCGGCGGTCCAAGTGTAGATTTTGGCATTTTTAGTACATAACCAGGGTCTGTTTCAGATCTAATTGAGGCTCATAGATTTGTTTGCTTGGTAAATCCTCAAAAGTGAGACATGCTGGGATACCAAAGAGTCCATTCCAACCAAAAATTCTGCCTTTCTCTCCTTAAGGGACAAATGCAAGGCACTGTGCCAACTGTCCCAATTACTTCATCGTTGTCATGATCTCATCCCTGCCCAAGGACTTCAACAGGAATATGTATAACACAACTTGTATTCCTTGATACATTGGGATTCTTTGACTGAAAGTTTGAAAACATCTATCACAAACTACAAAACTTATGATGGTCCTAAGGGGTCTACACTTGGGCCGCCGACCCTGTACACTCAAGTGTTGACAATGCTTCTTCATCATGCATGTAAAGTTCCTCTATGAGGAACGTAAAATATTGGCCATGCTGTAATGCATGCATAGTAAAACCTATCAAAGAGAATCTGCTTCGTATTCATAAGCTCTCGATGCATCTTATTTTATGGGCGAGGGACGCTTGGGAAAATGGCCTGTGAGTGCCTCTCAAAATGAGTGATGTGTGTGCATGTTTGGAGCCCTTTTTAGCTTTAGTTTTCAAGTGTCCTTGTTCTTCTTTCACAGAACCATGAGCGATCCATTCAAGAGTCCGATCAACTGTAAATCCGTCTGTCCAAGGCTCATTGATTACTTGTGCATTGTGGGCTCAAGGAACTACGTTGGGATCAATTCGAGTCACGCTGCCTCCGTTCAAACGCCGGAACTCTTGAGACGTTATCCGCCTTCCGATCACAAGGTGAGAAACAATGGGGGAAAAACTTGAAAGTTGACAAAAATTGGTAGCTTTAGGCCAGAAAATCTTTGTACTTTCCGCTTTGCTTGATCACTCTCCCGAGAAAGAGTTTTCAATCTTCGTCAGTTCTGCCACGGCAGGTCATCTGTTAACAAGTTTAGTAAATGTACTTGAAGAAATTGTTGCTGTTCAACAACTTTGAAAATAATTACTTTTAGAACAACCGTTCATGAATTAGATTTTGTAAGAAATTTCACAAAAATAAATAAATCTATGAAAGTGGTTCCAGAAAGCGTTCTCACATTGTACAAAATATTTGATGATTTGTATTTTTTTACGTTTTTGCTCTTAAATAGAGCCATTTCAACAACAATGAAAATGCAAGGGTTAAAGTTTCTCAGTAAAGACTGAATGTAACAATTGTCTTAATGCCTTAGAAACTGTTTTGAAAG
Source organism: Tigriopus japonicus (assembly GCA_010645155.1). Lineage (NCBI taxonomy): Eukaryota > Metazoa > Arthropoda > Copepoda > Harpacticoida > Harpacticidae > Tigriopus > Tigriopus japonicus. The sequence continues at coordinate 1,131,001 of JAAGOF010000220.1, read as the reverse complement.
TGCCATTTTTGTCACCCTTTTATGTGGGTAACATGTCACCTCCGAGAGCCAAAAATACACTAAATAACTTGGAGAAAAAAAATGAAGTAGAACAAGACCACGAAGAAGGCACAATTGAAGTTTTCGGCTGACACAAAAGCTCTTGAGAGAGGTTTCTTCTGTTTGATCAGTTTCTATTGGTGGAACATTAGGCTCAAGGATGCAACGTAATCTGACAAAGCTCGTTCCTTGCCTTTGAAGCTGTCTCGATGTCTTTTGGAGCAATAAAAAGTAGCTTTAATCTCTCTTTGTGTGCTTGTGTGTGTCTTCTAGGATTTTCCTTTGCCTCTCAACATGGTGAGCTTCTGTCAACCCGAAGGCTGTGTGTCCGTGGGTCCAAAGAAAAGTGGCATCCGCGACACAACTTCGTTCCTGTTCATCCTCACGGATAAAGATTCGGGTAAGAAACAAATTCACGCAACCTTATTGAGAATCACATCAGCTGACACAAATGTTTTCTAAAATGGCCACCAGTGGCGCTGCTCAGAGGGTAATGGCTGGAAAACCGCGATAAATTTTCTCGAAGTTGTGGAAATATTTCTTCATAAATTGTCGAAATTGAAAAAAAGGGACCGTTTTTTACTTTTCTGATACGTTTTTAACTAACCAAAATTAATCGAATGTTTTAACCTTGTGAGCAGGGTTTTTGATAATCAATTCTAGAAATGAATTTATTAAAGTATAACTTGAATCGCTAAATTGCTTGCAATATTTGGCATTTAACAATATTGAACTCAAAGAGAAATTTGATGTATGGTGAACAGGGCTTTGCCAAAAAGGACCCAATAAAGGACTTGACCAAATACCTCAAGATGTCTACAAAAAGGCATTTGTACTAAAATTAAGCAATCACAACCATAACAACAGTCATATTCCCAAAAAACTGCGCAATCCATCAAGGCAAATTGAAAATTCCATTATGAAATTAGTTAGGTGTCAAGTATGCCTTCAAAAGAGATCCATCACATTAGAAAAATTGGTGCACACAGACGAAAAAAATAAAAGATGGCATTGTCAAAAAACAGTTTTTGAATATCTGGCTTATTTTCAAAACATTTTAGATTTTTTGAAGAAAACCCATATTTGATATCTTGTCACTTTTTAGCTGATATATTCCTGTCTTTTATATCAACATCAAATCAATGATTGACAAATTCCGGTTTTTAGCGGAACAAGAAACCCGCAATCAACACAGAAAATTTATTTCTCAGAACGGAGAGAAGTGTTTAGGACATCTAGATGCCTCATCTCATTTACTAACACAAATTTATTCCACCATTGTACTTGCTTGACTGTCCATAGCAATACCTAAACAACTAAAATAATTTCATTAACCCTTCTCAACAAGAATGGAAGGTTTGGAAAAACAAAGGCTATCTACACGTTTCAGTAGCAAAAGGGGAAAAACAAAAGAGATAACTATTAACGAAATTGAGTGGTATTTTCGAACAGAGCAAAGACTCTAAAGATGATGTTTTAGATTTTGAATTAACTATCAGACCTCGGGGTTCAAATGCCATGATTTACTTCAAGGTATGACACGTTATGGCACCTGTTTGAACTTCTATCGTCCAGTGGAACTAGACCAAAGCTCATTGGAAGAACGTGAATCATCCTTTACTGATCCAACGCCTCATGGACAACTGAAAGGAGACAAAAGTTCAGACTCAGCATTCTCAAGGTAAGGCCTTTTTCGATACAAATGAGGTTAGTTCTCTCACTAATTGTTTGGTATTCTGCGGATGGACCAAGCTCTTTTTACATGGCGGATCAAATAAATTAGCTTCATTTACATAGGCTTCATTTAAGGATGAAGAAAGTTCCAAGACCCTCTCTAAATGTCATCAAGTTTCTTTTGGATATTAGATAACGTTATAATGGCACATTTCACTCGGTCCTTAATAGCAATCATGAAACTCACGTTGAAAGCATATTTTGTGAACGAAAGTGGCCGAGAAATCAATAAGAGGATTTTAAGAAGTCATATCGAGTTTTTGGTCAGGAAACCCTTGGCATTCTGTTCAAATACCTCATGTTTCATTTTTGGCAAAGAATTTTCTCATTTGATAGCCAACTAATACTGTCAAAAGTTTTAGCGCAAGTCACGTTGTGAAGTATTCTTTCAACATGGGAGTCTCATGTTTAAAATGCGTTTTACATTCGTCCATTCCCGTGTTGTTGGTAATAGCACAAACAAAATCCAGAAGCTTCTTCTTTTCTCTTGTAATATATATTGTGTTCCCAAACGGAGAATGCCACTTCAATGGAACAAGATCTCGTCGGACCACAAAGTTTTTCCAGAGCTGACATTAAAACCAGGCGGGATATGTTGGAGGAAGATAATGTAATTGTTCCAAGCCAACTTCTGTCTGTCTGTGTTTTCACAAGAACGTGTGGCCCTGGAAACAGAAAATAAATGTTAGCCACATCGTAAAAGACAAGAATCACAAAGGTACATTTGTGGATTTCCGGGATAGCCCATGTGCTCCGTGCTCAAACCGCAAGGATCAATCATAGATCGATCAATTTATGGGCCAAGACCATAAAACGATGACGAAAACAAAAAGAATGCATGGCACAAGAAAAAGGGGTTTCTTCATCTCAAGATAAGAAAGAAACTAAGCTAAGCAATATAAAATCTGCCAGTGTTTTTACGAAACAAGATTAAAGTTCGACAATATTTGTGAAAAATGGAAACATGGAGCAATTCAATCCAAGCTTGCAGATCCTCTGGTAGATGGCATCCACCCTCGAAGCTCGCAAGAATTTTCTCCTTGCTTGCCTTGCCTTTTAGTGCCATCTATTGGCGGATTTTTGAGCTTCGATTAAAATGCTCTGTTGAGGCAATATCGTTGTAAGTTACTTAAATGTCGCTCAACAATTGCAAAATATCTACTGTGATTTCTCGTACCGGTTAGGTTAAGGCCTTTTTAGTCCAAATTATTAACTCATAAGATAAACCAATCATAATGGAAGAGGTACCCATTTTTGGCTTTGGGTGCGACAAAATGAGACTGCTGAGTGAACCCTGGAAATACCAAGATATCAATAAGTGAAGCTCCCCTTGGAGGACTGTTCTAAGAATACCATCCAAGGCAGATTAAGACGAGGAGGTTCCATTGAAGAACTTTTCCAAGAATGCCATCCAAGCCAGATTAGGATCAGTCAGATTGGTGAGACAAATCACTCCTCTTGCTCTCCTTTCATTTGGAGGCTCCAACCAACCAAGCATAACCTTGAGTCTTTACAAGATTAATCAAAGTTGCGTAGATGTTACTGGCATGTCTTCCAAGATTCACGTTTATCCCTTGTTGAAGTCGTTTGAAACACTCTTTCTTGCTTATGAATCAAGGTCAGGAATATATGTCATATGGTTTAGTATTAACAGAGTTACTTGAAGGAAATGTCATTGCTCACAATTATCTCCTAAAAATGTAATGGATTGTAATTACAATTACACCGTAAGAGAATGTAATTGATTTCAATCACAAGAACATGACAATTACAATTTTTTTATCGCTTTCACGTTTTTTCCTTGCCAAACCAATGAAAGATCACTAAACGTAATAATTCCCTTTTTCAAGTAAATGTAAGTCGTTTTAAGGCTGCAATCGCCGCAATGCTCACATTGGGGCCACTCATTTACTGCGTCATTTATTTTTTCAAAGGGTTTATGAAGCTTCCGATGGCTTGGCTGAGAGTCAGTTGTTGCATGCCTGAGTTCCACTAATATCCAAATGCGGGCATCTATTGGCTAATTTATTATCTTTGGACTCAGGATGATTAGACGGTTCCATAACCCCAGCATATTCCCGGAAACACGTTTTCCAAACTGAATTTTTCAGCTTAACAGCTTAACAAGTGCATTTGAATATTTGTGGAACTTTTTTAGTATGTGCTAACGCTTCACAAATGCGAAAAAAACATGTGTAAACAAAAAAACCTTCTGATTTAGGTCAAAACAGTCAAAAGATGAATAAACCGAGAAAATAACAAAAATCACGCATCGTTCCGATCTCTAATGTGATCTTTTTTCCCGTTTTCAGTGATTATCGAAGTAGTGTCAGTCAAGTGCCACACAGTGACTCAGATCGAGACACGCCCCCATCCTCCCTGATGGGAACAGTGAGTTGTCCCACTTCAAATGGGTTTGCCATCAAAGGTGGACCATCCAAGAGGCGACAACGTCAAAGGGAACGAAAAGTGGACCCACTTTCAGAAGAAGAGGAGGAAGACGATTTTGCCACTGGATCTTTGCGGAACAATGGCAAAATTGGACGACGGAAAAAGGAGGTAAGAAAGAGCAGTCAAGGCCCGCCTTGTTCTTTTGACAATCGTATCTTAAGTAATAATGGAAATTAAAAGTCTTCTTTCATACAAACCCTTTAAGCACTGGAATTATTAGATTAGTTTAAGCACTTTCAAGTACAATTAGTACTAGAAAATTGGGCACCCTGGCATCCAAAGTGTTTTGTTATCGGATGGCAGAAAGTGACCCTGCGACCTTAAAAGAAAGGAAGGGGAAAACAAGAAAATGAACTCTGCAAATATTGTCAGCTGATACGCCCTGATCACCGCCTCTTGTGGGCAAATTGAAACGTAGTTGCGAGATTGCTATTTGTAATCATTGAGTTCTATTAATATTAGAGGGAGTGTAAGCCTAATGTGTCTCCGTTCGCCAACTGTTGAGCAGACAAAAGTGTGGGAAGATTTGAAATGCGTGACCTGGCAAATGTCAACCATGCAACTGATCCAGGATCACTAAATACCTGGATGCCTCGGCTACTGGCAAAATCCGTCTTTGGAATTCTGTGTTAGACAGAGAAAAATCTACAGGGTTGAACAGGTAAATTGGCCGCACCTTCAACTTCACCATGAACAAAAACATGAGATGGTTTGGAAGATTTATTGGCATTTTTAGGAATTATAGATATTTTACGTGATTTTTTATTCTATATGTCCTCCCTCTGCGGACAACATGGCCTCCACACGGGGCCTGAACTTGCGGCAGGCATTTTTGACGTCCGCGGGGTTGGCTTTGGCCCATATCCTGCTGATGGAGCTCTTCAGGGCGGCAACAGTGTTGTGGCTGACAGAACAGACTTCCCCCTCCAACATTCCCTACCAAAAATAATCTAAAGGATTTAAGTCAGGACTGTTGGGGGGCCAAGTCTCAGGGCCCCAAAAATCCACCCCCTCCTCCCTCAACAAGGACAACGTCTTCTTGGCCTTGTGTGCCGGCGCTGAGTCCTGCTGGAACACAAATGGCACTCCATTGGCCGCCTCTTTCATCCAAGGAATGACGATGGTCTTCAAAGCCTCACAATACACCTCTGTGTTGACTTTCTGGCGCCTTTCAAAAAAATGAGGGGGCATGATGGCGCCGTTGCTGCCAATGACGCCCAGGGTCATGATGTTGGCTGGGTGCTTGGTGGTGAACACCGGGGGGACGTCAGCCTTCTCAGGGACAATCCACCTGTCATTTTGGGCATTGAATTTCCTATCCACAGTCCACATTTTCTCATCAGAGAAAAAGATTATCCTTCCACCATTTGACTTCAAGTTTGAGAGCATCCTCTTCCCCTTGATGATCCTGGACTCCTTCATCTTCTCAGTGAGGATCTGCCTCTTGTAGAGCTTGTAAGAGGTCATATTCAGGTCAATCTTCACAGCCCTAGAGACTGTCATCCTTGAAACTCCACGCTTCTTGGCCAGGATGGTCATTGGGGTCCCGGGGTTGGCCTTGATGGACTTTTTCAGGCCAGCCAAGAACCTGGGGCTCCGTTTTTTGTCACTTCTTTGCTTGTGGGGCTTCCTATGAGACTTCCCCTCGTCCTTCCATGCCTTGATAATCCTCCTGACGGTCCTAGGGGGGTACTTCAAGAGCTTGGAGATAGCAGGGGCACTATGTCCCGCGTGAGCAAGCTGGATGATGGCTGTCCTTCTTTCTTGCTCCATTTTTGTTTTTGAAACTAGAGAAAAACTTTCGAAACAAATCTTTTTCTTAACACTCAAACTCGTATTTTTCCGAGAAAAACATTCAATTTGAACCACTCGATTCGAATCTACACAAGTTTGAACATGCGGCCAATTTATCTGTTCATCCCTGTAGTTAAACCAGTTGTCCGGCTGATAATGTAAAGCTCACATGCTTAATTTCAACTTGATTGACTGAAACTTGTTACATTTAGAGTAATTTGAAGCATAGAGCATAGCGCGCTCTTCCGATCGAACATTTGCACCTACAAAAATCGTCCAAAAGGACGATTGTAGGGTCAATTTTTCTCTCGTTTCCACGCGTATGTATTGCGACTGTAGCAAATTTCGAAACATTGTTTCTTGTGAATGGAGGAACGTATGATGCTGAAATTCAGCAAACAACATCCTTAAACGCCTGTCGTATCAATCTTATCAAAATAAAATCATTTACTTGAATGGAATTCGATTTATAAAAAATCCACAGCTGAACGCTTTAGCAGAGGCTTCCATGTCTTACGATTTCCTTGAACTAATGAATCAAATGTGGAATTGAGTAATGTTTTTGGGTCATTTTTTGTTATTGCAAGTGGTCACTTTCTTAAAAGCACTAAAGACATCACAATGTGACCATGCTTTGGATTAGAATTCTACAACTAGGAACATTTCTGTTAACACATGGAATAAGTCAATGGTAGGATGAACACAAACTTAAGCTTTTGCGGTATGTAGGCTTAATCCAAAACACATATGGACAAAAAATAACTTGTGGCTTCAAGAACGAGTTTAAAAAAGTTGATTCGCATGTTTGATCACACTGTAACTGTCCGCTCAACAGTTGTGAGGGCGACATTTTCCTCATAATTTCAACGCATTCTTTTCGCCAAATCAGCCTGACTAAAGCTTGCACGCTATCTAGTGATTAATAAATTATCTGCAGTAAGATTTGCAATGCCATTCTTTGGGAAAACGTTACACAACTTCGTAATGAAATATCTCCAAAATATTTGATTTTGATGACAACATTTGACATGACATGATTTACATAGAAATAAATACACGAAGGAAAAATCTTGAAATTTTACGAAAGGGTGGCATTGATACTCACTACAATAACTAGCAACTATGTTTCAATTTGACCACAAGAGGCGCTAATCAGGGCATAAAAGCTGACATTTCTTGGCAAGGTTAATCTGGAAGACTCATTTCTTATCCGAATTAGAGCCACTACTATAGAAGAGTTGGCGCATTAGATTTATTTTGACACTGTCTTCCATTTAGTGTAAGGACGAAAATGATAAAGCTTAAAAAACGCAAGACTTGAAGAAATTAGTGACGTTTTTGACAATCTTGAAACTAGGTACACACACAGTTTTTTTTTCCTGTTTTCTCTCCAACTATTTGTGGAAAACGTTTATCATTCTATCTCATGTGCGTACTGTTTTGATTATAGTGGCTCCAATCTGAATCACACATTTTCCCGGGGATAGCGTTTTATTGAGGTGGAAAAGTTATTTTTAAGATGCAAACACATTTGAGATTATTTTTGAGGTGAAGAGACTACCGTATAAAATATTGAATTCTGTTAATGAAGTCACTGGCCAAAAATTGAAATATATATGCTGTCAATAAAAACAATTTGATCAAAATTTTCTTTAAGCTAATTGTTAGGCAACCGCAGTTGTCCAAAATATTGGAGAGTTCTATTTTACCGTTCAATTTTCAATGCCTATTTTCGAACACAATTCTTGAAGAACACAATCGGGCTTTTGTTAACCCACATTTGAACAAGGGCTCAATAGATTTTGCCCATATTTCAGGACCAGACAACCATGAAACTACCCTAGGAATAAGTGAAAAGAATGTTTTGAAGCATGTTTTAAGTGACATTGCGTCAACATCTGACCCGTGACTAACATATCTCGATTATATATGGTGCATTGTCTCTTCACCTCAAAATGGGGTACCGTAATTTTTGAAGGCTTTTCATCATGTGCATTCACAGTCAAACGCTTTAATCTTGCCTTTTCAATCCGATGTATTAAGTGTCTGGGATGTTCCTTGTACCTCGTTATCCATGTTACAAATACAGCTTTTTATTATGGATCATTGTGGTGAGAGGAAGATACAATACAATAATGCGTACTACTGAAACATTAATATCTATACGAGCCGCTAAGAATACGTTACCATGCCTTATTTGTCATTTCGCACTCCCAAACATAAAAAATAATGAGCACCCTGACATGTTCCAATTGAGAACAGAAGATGTAATTCGGGTCCGGAGCCAAATTGAGTTTGAAAAGTCAACGTGCTTGAAAGATTGCAGAAGCAGTCAAATCTCTGAAAGAGATTTTAGACACAACCCTTAATACACTTGAAGTGCACAAAGTTGGATGATAAAGTTTGAAAAAGTGGTCAAGCCCTTTTACAATCTTGAACACTTGATTTGAGACATTCACTTCTTTCTCATCTTTTTGCAAGTTTTGTAAGCTTTTCCTCGTTTGAGTCCGATAAGTATGAATGAATGAATTCTTCGTCATTTTGCAAGGAAATGCACTTTTTCGAAACGAATTGGTCTTTGTTATTCCATGCTTGAAAACTTTAACATTAAAAAGTGAAGCTTCATGCAAATGTGTTAGATTCTGGCAACCAGAAGCTTATATCCTAGACCTAACTATAAATGGCGTATTTTTTTTTTTGTTATTCTGTTTAATTTGAATGGGAGGGATTACTTGTGATGTCAGATTTGATATACTATGAAAAAGTAACCAAACCCGCAGATAACAAAAATGCTTTTATCATCATCGCCTTATAGTACGTCTAAAAGTTTAACGTTTTACACAAAGACATGTACTGCCATGGTATATCCTTCACTTAACCTTACATCAGTATGGATGATATGTCTTTTTGTTTCATTATTTGATTCAGTCTTTTTCAGCTTTTCATTAAATTTCGCCACGCTTATTTTGGTGGGAAAAAGTTCGGAAGACATGTGTTTCTGATGAGATGAGCGTGAAAATAGATAAAATGAAGGTTTAAGCGTGGTTATTGCAAAAATTTCTTTCTGATCTGCATAACTTGAAACTGGAATAGCAATTTTTACAAATTTTTGATAGAAATTTATGTTTCATTGCTATTATCTAAGATTTCGGAAATGTTGTCCTTGCGAACTTTTGAATCAGAAATGCCTGATTTTGAATAAAATGATGGCCAGAGGAGACCTGTTCTTGGGGCAACCTAACCTGAAAACGAAAGAAATGTTCGATTGAAAGTTTTCATTCCATTTTCTCTTTTTGTATTTTGAATTACTTTGCGAAACTTTTCAACATACATAACCCATATGCCATGCGATTAGTCTTAGATGCAACATTTTTCAAAAATCTGACCCTTAAACTCAGACAATTTTTGGCAAGCCTAGACTGCTAACGCCATCTGGTCTGTAATATAGTACTGTAATCCCTCCCATTAGTCAATAATGCCAAATTCAGAAGTGACTAACATTTTTGCTTTAACGAACTGGGCTGAAGCCAAGAGAAAACTGTATCATTGGCAAAATTCAATAAAAATTCAAGATTTGAAATACCAACGCTTTGATCCATCTCTAGTCTTCGGGGGTTCCAAAATCAAAAGCTGAACCCGTCTAGACCCACTTTCCCGATTGATTAAACCAATACCATGCTTAAAAACACGAAGAGCGAAAGCTCAGGAAAATTATCCGTTAATAGGATCTCTCATCATGTCAAAAGAAGGAATGAAAAGGTCATTCATTTCCAATGGTAGCGACTACTTACAATGGCAGCATATAACATTTTAAAGGGCAAGCTAATCCGGTGTACGTTTCTTTCAAATTAATGCTCTAGATGTTTGGATGCAATTTTTATGCTTTCATGTTCCCTTAGCTTTCACTTGTGTTACATTAGTACTGTACAGGGTATGTCAGGTAAATCTGGACGACCTTTTGAAGGCTATAGCTCCTAAACGTGTCAGAGAATCGTCACCAAATTCTCAGGGGGTGTTGACTAGACTAATACACATTTTTTTAATTGTATTTGTCCTCCGCTAGCATCAATCGTTCTTTCGATACAGCTCCTGAATGCCTTGACAGCCATTGCGACCTCCGCGCGGTTGAGGTTTCCAGGGACTCCAGGCTGTTGTGATTTGTTGCACAGGCTTCCTCCTCGATCCTCCCCAAAGGTAGAAGTCACATGGGTTCATGTCCGGGTTGTTGGAGGGCTAAATCTGGGGAGACCAAAAATGGGGCACAACCTCAAGCAGCCAGGACTGAACAGACTTGGCCTTGTGGGCAGGGGCAGGCAGGGTCTTGTAGGAACGTGAATGGTCTGCCCCTTGCCATCCTAGACATCCACGGCACCACCACATTCTTCAGCACGTCCCACAGGTCGCAATGGCTGTCAAGGCATTCAGGAGCCGTATCGAAAGAACGATTGATGCTAGCGGAGGACAAATACAATTAAAAAAATGTGTATTAGTCTAGTCAACACCCCCTGAGAATTTGGTGACGATTCTCTGACACGTTTAGGAGCTATAGCCTTCAAAAGGTCGTCCAGATTTACCTGACATACCCTGTACATACTGTAGTTCATCCATACTTTTCATAGTAGAAGAACGAATTAGCGTAATTTCGTTAATGCCCCTCATTTCATTGACGTCTAGCTCCATAGTTGATCTATCTTATAAAAGAAAGGGGCAATTAGGAATCTAGTACATACAATTTGACATTAGCCATGCATTTTTGAGGAGTCATTAGCCTATACTTCAAAGGATTAGAGTCTAATTTAGGCTTCAATGTTGCGTGCGAGTGCATAGTGAAAATAGTGATTTTTTTTAAACTGAATGGGAGATAAATAAAATTTGGTACAAAATAGACCCGCAAATATAGCATAAATAAGAGTAAGGTCTCACTACATTGGAGCTTGAAAATTAGCATTTTGTTTACTTATGTCGGTTCTTCTGGCATTTATTGAGTTCAATTTGGATTAACTTCTCAAAATGATAAATTAAAATGGTTTATGCAGTTGAATCTCGGTATAAGAAATCTCAGTTTAAGAAATTTTCGCGATAGAAGAAACTTTTCCGTGCTGACCAAAATTTTACTACATAAGAATTCTCGATATAAGAAATTTTTCATTTTTCCTCAATCTCGGAAACATTCTCAAAGTTTTGGCCTATTTCTCTTGCTAAAATTGGTCACAGCACAAAACAAAACAAAACAAAAGGAAGCATGTCTAAAAGTAGAAATACTAAAAGGTAGAGATTGGGATTCAAATCTATGAATTCCCGACCCGGAACGGACCGTCTGTGACGTCATTCATCATGCGGGAAGCCGAAGTTCATGATTAAAGGAACCTTTTCTTCTAAGAAACATATCTAAACTATTTCGCTCATTTGATAGGGCAGCTTGGTCATTGAAAATCATCAAGTCTGATGGAAATGTGTCTAAGGTATTTACCTGATATGAAAAAAGTGAATTTCAAGTAGTGTGGAGTTTAAACAGGGGCCGAAAAAAAAACTTGCCCTGTTAAAGTTTCAGTCAAAAGAACGATAAATTGCATTTTGAACCCTAAAATCGCTAAAAATTGTCCTTTATGCCATTCAACAATAACTATCTTAATGATGTTAAGTTAAAAAAAATTGTCGACAATTATAAAAAAAAATGTAAGCCCATTTTGCCAACAAATTTGCAATGCTTGAGAGTGAAAAAATTGTGTGTCTGCCAAAGCTAGTGATGGACCGAAAGGGCTCATAACCGAAACCGAAAGTTTCGGCCGAAAGAGGGCTTAACCGAAACCGAAACCGAAAGCAGCTGATTACAAAATTGTTCAAATGCAAAATCTGCCTTAAAAATTAGAATGCTCATGTGTTCGATGTTGGGTAGTCGCAAATTGTGAAAAATCGGAAAACTTAAATTTCGGAGGTTTTTGGACCATTTTTTTTTTTTTGATTTTGTTGTCAAACTCCATTTTACATAGTGCTGTCTGCTTTCGGTTTCGGTAGGCATAACCGAAACCGAAACCGAAATTTCGGCCAAAAATGCTTTCGGTCCATCACTAGCCAAAGCAAAACCTAGTGGAAAATAAGGAATCCAATGAAGTGTCATATGAACCCAAGAAAGTCTCTCAAATTAGAAGAAATTTAAGATCAAACTGAGATTAGAAGATTTGTAGTTGAGTTATTCCAAAAAAATAGCAAAAAAACTTAGTCAGCATGAAAGTGTGGAAGGCTCAAATTTTTTAGAAAGTTGTTTGTCCCTGTACAAGTTAGATAATTTACCAAATCATGATGACAAAATTGTACTTTCTTCTTTCACTTTTTCTGTCAAATTGAGAATGAAACAAGTTCTTAAGCTTTGTAATAGAGATATAAATGCATGCACTTGCAATGTAAATTTGTGTGTTTTATAACTATTTTTTAGTTAAATTTTTGAGTCATTGTCGGATTTTGTTGTAATAAAATTAAGCTTATAAGGTTATTTAAAGGTGAGGTAAACTCCTCTGGTAATTTCCTTGTATTTTTTATTGTTTCTAGAGCTAATTTTCTTGAGTCTCGATATAAGAAAAATCTCAATAAAAGAAACATTTTGCCGTTGACAGAAAAGTTTCTTAACTGAGATTCGGCTGTACTTATTTTTAACGCATTTTCTTTCCATTGGGTCTTTCAAGAATTTTGCAATTCCTTGCAAAATGAAGGCAGCATAGAAGCAGAGTTAAATACAAAGTCTTTTTTTAAATTTCAATGCGCTAAAGTCTCTGCCCAATGGATTTTAAAGTCAAAATTTGATATTTTCCATGGTAGAGATGTTTTGT
>JAAGOF010000220.1:1066144-1117407 GCA_010645155.1 Tigriopus japonicus | reverse complement strand
CTTATCTGGTCTAAGGGCGATATTGATTTTGGAGGATGGAATGGAAGAGGATGTAGGCGATGATGAAGACGGATGGATGGTTCTTCCAACTTGAGTTCGGATTTTCGATGAAATGATCAAAATCCTCTCCTGCAATTTGCTCATATTCCCAGAGAATTCATCGAGCATGACGATTTCCTTAGTGAGTGTCTTCTCATCGAGAACATCGCTGGAGGAATCCAAAAAATCTTCAAGGGCATTGAAAGAAGTCTCCGCCTTGACGAACATCTTGTCGATTTTCTCCGCCATTTCCATCTCCAGGGAGGAAGGATCCAATGATTCGACATTTGAAAGGAACAAGCCACAGGACTCGATTTGCCTGGTGAAAGTTCCTCTTTTCGTGGCGAGGGATTTCTTGGTAGAATCCATGGCTCAAACGCACAAGATGTGAATGTGGAACGTGGATGAATGGGTCCAATGGAGGAATCTCCGCGAGGAAGGGCCAGCCGTTAAAAGAGGTGGGAAACGGACCGGATGCGGCAGAATAATCCAATTGGGATGTCGTATTCAAAGTGTGGGGATTGAATACCGAGAGTGTAGATAATTCCACTACGACTGCGCCATGTCAAGTCATGGACGAAACTAAAGTAGTTTGACTTCTTTATTGACTAGAACATGCACGTATATATATGGATACAAATGACTAGAACGTGAGCATGACTAGAACGAGTGAGAGCAAGACTATACAAACGGTAAAATGACAAAAAAGTTGAGCCTTGTTTATTCCCACATCTGGTTGACAAACAAATGATGTTTCTGTCATCAAACTTGATACCAAAGGAAACATAAATTCCACTTCCAATGCAAAATAAGGGGGGATCAACATTGGTGTCCTTTTCTATTTGTTCTATTCATTTTTCATTTACAGCCCTCCAGGATCTTCAGTCTGACGTCACTTTGTTTCTTGTCACATCATCCTTTTGCCTCGAATTTTCGCCATTGTCTTATGGTTCTTCGACAAATGATTGAAATGTGCGAAGCTGCTTGTTCACCCAAACGCGTTGGTGGATCTACAAGTGGGGCATCCACGAGAACCCATTCTAATCGACCCAAGAAGAGATCCACACTATGGTAAGACACATCCAAGCAAATATCACCCTTCAATCCTTCCCAAAATCAAACACGTTTTGACTTTAACTGACTTTAGGACAGTGACCGCCTCTTTTAAGTATCACATCAGGAGGAGCAAATTTGATTCCTAGACCCCAGGTTTGTTTAGGCTGATCCATTCATGGTTATTACCTTGCAGTTGTGGGTACACTAGGCTTAACTGATTATTAAAAGATAACTTAAAAAACAAGCCAATGTGTCTTAGCTTTCAATGAGAACCTGTACAAAGCTTGCTCAAGTGAGCGTTTAAAATCATACCGCTAGCTGTAAAGCAGGGCCATTGATTGTGCTGAGTTGCTCGGCCCATTTTGTCAAATCAAAGTCATTTCAATTTTGGTGTGTATTCAAAGAGGCTAGGTTTGCGAAAACGATCAATATTTCACATTTACGGTAGATACTTTGGCTTGAATAGGGCCAACAATATACAAAAACAACTTCAGGGGGATTGACTAAAAACACTTAAAACAAGCCTTGTGTTGTTGCAAAAGTATGACTTAACATTGATACAAACAATAATGTAAAGATTCCAAAGAATCATTTTAAGATTTCAAAATGGTTCCCATAATAGGAAATGAAACAGTTTTTACTGCTTCTTCAGAGGAATGATTGATTTTATTTATTTCAAGTTTCACCTAAAAATGAGCATATTGGCAACCAGGTGAAAGCAGAGGTATCTGAATGTAAAATAGCAATCATTTCCAGGGACTGAAACTCTTTAAATGGACGGCAAAATATAGATGACTTGAATTTGCCAAAATGGGCAGAGCAAATCAGCACAGCCAACGACCCCGTTTTGCTTTGGCAGTATATCTAAAACTCTCACTTGAGCAGCCTCTGCACATGTCCCATATCAATAAAAACATGAGCGAACTCACAAGGCAAGTACAAAACCGATCATTATGTTAAGTCTAGAGGGAGTTTAATCGTAAAAACGCGTCACCCGTCGCCAACTGTTGAGCGTACAAAAGTGCAGGAACGTTTGGAATGTGTGACCAGGCAAATGTCAACCATGCAATTGATGAATCAAAGGTGGAATGGGGTCATTTTTTGCTATTGCTAGAGGTCATTTTCTTGAAAGAATGGAAGACGTCACTAGGTGACCATGCCTTGGATTTGAATACTACAACTAGGAACTTTTTTGCCAATACAGTGAATAAGTCACTGAAAGGAAGAACATAAATATGGGCTTTTGCGTTATGTAGGGTTAATCCAATACATACATGGACAAAAACTAAACTGTGGCTTCAAGAACGAGTTTAAAAAGTTGGTCTTGATTCGTATGTTTGGTCACACTAACTGTCCACTCAACAGTTGTGAGGGCGACATCCTGACTAGAGATTACTGATGGGTTTCGAGTTGGATTTTTGGCCGAGTTTTGCCACTTTGGATTTTAAGGTCAAAAAGTTGACCCCCAACTAATCTTCTCAACTAGAGACGTCATAAAATATGGCAGCACTGCCAACTCGAAATCCAAAAGTATAGCTACTGATGGAACTCGAAATCGAACTAGTTCGAGTGTTGCCAAATTGGTCCCTGTTTAGGTCTTTTTGAAAACGTTCAATACAACCTGCCCTAATCAAAAATGATAAACTTCCGAGTAAAAAATGGCAGCACTCCTGGTTCGAAACCCATCACTACTAGAGATGTGTTTCGAATCAGGAGTGCTGCCAATTTTGACTCGAAAGTTTATCGTTGTTAAAAAGGGCAGGTTGTATTGAACTTTTTGAAAATACCTAAACAAGGACCAATTTGACAACACTCGAACTAGTTCGATTTCGAGTTCCATCGATAGTTATAAAAATGGGCTTCGAATTGGCATTGCTGCCATATTTTATGGTAGATAATGTCTTTTGCCTGTTGAAAAGTTTAGTTGTGGTCAGCTTTTTGACCCTAAAAACCAAAATGTCAAAAATCTGCTAAAAATCCAACTCGAAACACATCAGTAGAATTTTGCTGGGGACGTCTTACTATCTTGAAAGCCGTCTTAGACAGTATGTCATCAGTTTTTCGAGGATTTTTTCTTCCAAAAGTGAAAGCAAATAATGCAACTTCATGATTTTGTCACATTTCTATCAATAAAGCGGGACATTTTTCTTTCAAAGGGAGTTTCAATTGACTATATAAAGTTGCACAAGTTTGGAAATTAAGAAATCTCCTTTTTTCAATTTGTACTCGCGGCCAACACTTAGTACACTATGCTACTAGAATTAGAACTATCAAACATAGAAGTGTTTGAGCAAAGAAATGAATCAATACATCAAACCATTGTGTAGATAAATTTACGAATCAATTATGCAACATTATATATTCATCAAGTTAATATAATTTTAAGAGGATAGTTACGATTTGAGATCTCAAATCTAGTGAGAATTCCTTGGCAAAATACTCCTCTCAACCGGCCAACTGACGCGGCATCTACGTTTGACTTTATAAGTCAAGGAGAAGTCAAGGGAGGAGATGTGGCGTCGTGGTTAGCGCAGTTTCCTATAGTGAGAGAGGTCCCAGGTTCGATTCTCCTCCCCGACCTTTCTCAAGGAAACTTTTAGACGCTAAATCACACCCACAGACGGAGAACCATTCTGATACCGGACATGAGAATGCCTTTCGAAAATTATTTGTACGATGTGATGGCTGGCTTCGCTGGCCCGGCGAGGCTCAACCCTCCGACCCTAGAAGACACACTCACCCTCCCCCCTCCCCCAAAAAAAAGCTAAGTATTTCGGTGGAACAATTTCCCCCCATAAGTGGAGGCAAACAAAAGGGAGGTAAAAGCTCAAAGTCAATCAGATATTGGTACTCATTTTACAATTGTCATCTTAAGCATTGAAAATTAAATTATCCTCACCAGAACATTAGCTTTAAGTAAAGTCACTTGACATAATTGTCTTTAGAGATTTATACGCATTTATTGCTCGACTAGGTTTAACAAACCACCCCACCGAGCACTTGCTTATCTTCTCATTTTGGCTACCCTACTGTTCCTCTGCACTTTGGCCTAGCTGACCAACACAGATATGACGATAAAAGGGCTAGATTCCACAAGATTTGAAATTATTCACATGACGAACAAAAATGAAGGCATTCTTGTGTTTCAAACTGCACCCAAAGATGTTAGTCACACCTCGCCTGTGTATGAGGAGTATCAAAGGAACAAAATGATCGGTTTGCCGTTTGTCACCCCGTGTTTGTCTCTAAAAATTTGAAAAAAAAAACATTTGGATTCAGTTAGAAGCGTATTCACGAATCACAGATTAATTAGAGAAGGGTTAGCTTGTTTGAGACTGAGTTTGTAAATAAAGGGAACAAAGGTTGGTTTCAGCAATTCAGGTTTCAGAGACTGAAGACGATTTTCCTTCCCTGAAACACGCTAATATGGCTATTTTGCCCTAGGTGGGTTTGTTTTTCCCTCAAGGCACTTCCAAGAACGATTTTAGAAATTGGCTTTTAAACTTTTGAGGTCGTGCTGACGTGAGCTTGTCAAACCAAAAAAAAATGAAAAAAGTTGGAGATGGTTTTTTTACTAGTTCGGGAACGGTTACTTTGAAGTAAAAAAACCGCGATTGAGTATGATAATACTTTATATGTACATAAGCTTATAAGCTAGCCAACCTATTATTCAAATAATTTCAATCAGAAGCTCACTTGACAATCCAATTATTGGATTCTCAGAAATGTGGCCAAATATTTGCTTTTGATTTGCCTGCCGGCTTAATCGGTTTTTAAACCAGTTAAACCCTAACCCATGACGGACAGCATTTGACTTCTGAGGGTTACATTTGACAATCTCAGTGATATTGAATGCATGAATGAATAGTCAACAATTTATTGGCTCCAACATTGATGAGTCATATAAAATCACCCAATAACCAAAACATCAAACAAGAACCAGCTTTGCAACAAAAGCATCACTACTATGGAACAAAGCCCCGACGCAAATAAAAGAAGAGAAATCCCCCAGATCATTCAAGAAAAGTGTGAAAGAATACGTGAACACCCTCCCCTTATAACTTCTGATGTGACCTTCAGAAACTTATTCATTCTGAACCAAGCCAAAAGTGTAATAACTCACTCAACGACAAATACATACATACATACAACATGTTCAATTCAACCCCTTTGGACCGAACAATTTTGTTTCCAATGGATAAGTGTAATCGAACGAATTCAGCTGGGGATTCTGGAGCCAAAATGGCTAGGGATGGGTCAGAACTAGGTTTGGACATTTCATTGTTTTAGTTTGCTACGTGAGGAAAAATCTTACTTCTATTGATTGTCAAAATGAAGAAAACGAATTGGGCTCACGAATTTTGATTAAGTTTTTTGGAAGGCTAGTCTCGGCTCTGACGCATCCCTAGCCATTTTGGCCCCAGAATCCCCAGCTGAATTCGTTCGATTACACTCATCCATTAAGAAAGGGCTTTTTTGTCCATCACTAATTATTACTTAGAAGCAAGCCAGATCGTTTCTGTCATCCTTTTTTCCGCTCCAACTTTACCTCAGCAAGCTGAAGTATTGCCGAACTTTTCTTTCCACATGTTCCAAGGTTATCTGCCCACTCTACTATATGTTGTGTAATCCAAACTCGATTTACTTAGATCTCCATTCCAAGAAGCACTAATAATTAAGGGTTAAATGCTTTATAGCGTGAACATTTCAAGCTCATACATAAACTATGAGTCTGGAACCCTTCTGTTTGTCTCTGATTGCCTCCCAAATAAATCGGCCAAGGTCGTCGTCGGCATGTATTCATATTCCTATGCCCACATAGTTTGACTTTCGATCTCAGTCCTTTCATGTCAGTTTGACATTTCCCAAGGACGACAAGCAATGTATATTTATGCTTAACAAGTGGCAAGGTTCTCTAGCTTGATCAAATATTCATCACGAAGCATTGCCGTAGATCAAGCCCAAGGAAATTACCTTTGCCATTCCGCGAGCTCGGTGTCTTCCATGCGAAATGAGCAACTCCATCCATCATGTACGTAAGAAGTACAGAACAGAACAAGATCGTTCCCCTTCTCATTGTGGGAGGTTGGCCTTGTGGTGAGTGGCCTTCACATCGGGCCTTTACATTTCAGGCCTAATAAATAACGACTCTCGCAGAAGGTGGGCGACAGAGAGGATCCCTCTCGCCAAATTCAATTTGTGTCGCAGGGGGGGAAAACGAATAAGAAATTCCAGACTGACACCCAGGAATCCGAGCTCTCTTTGCATCCAATAATTGACTCCATGGCCTTCGTGTGTACCGTTGTGCACACTGTTAGTTTGGGGAAATGCACAAAATTTAAAACCCATACTGTCTTCTTTGAATGGAACGAGACCTGCATACGAACAAAAACGAGAGAGAAAGACACCTTTTGTTTTGTTTAACGGTGAAGGTTAAGGAAAAGGAATGTTAAATTGAAGAGAACAGTACCGGGTGGGCGAGAGAAATGGGATTTTGCCATTATCGTCTTATAAGGTGTTAATCAAAGAATGATTGATATCTTAGGATCTTGGCAGGACGTTTCCTTAGAACGTTTCGAAGTGGAAAATGTATTTTGAGGGCTTCCTTTTGTGGTATTTGTTTTAGCGCTATTCTGATGTTATTCTTGATGGAATTTTGAACTAGTCGTGATCTCTATTTGGTCCAAATTATCGGCTTTCAAAAGTTTTGTCAGAAAAATCGAAAGTTTTTTTCTATAAATAATATCCTACAGAAAAAAAGAACAGATTTCGCAAGCCAACCCTGCATCAAACGTTTTTACTCGCAATTAACATTTGTTTACTTGATTAGCAATGGAGGAGGGGTCGAAAAAAATATATCTCTTCATGAATCTGTAATCTTGAAGTTTCCATAGATTTCATTGGAACAAATATGTTTCTATTTAATTGAAAGAAACGAAGAAGAGAAGCAAGTTTATATTTGTCTTTCACAAAATTAGCAACCCTCTTTTAGTCGCTCACATTGACATAATTGATATTAGTAAAGAACTCGACAGCTATGCATTACTAATTTGGAAAGAAATGTTGTTGACAAGTCGAAAAGCAAGCCATAATCTTCCGACCGCAATTTCAAGGTTACAGTTTGACCCTGAAATCCTGGTCGTCTGAAACGGAACCAGCTCAATAGTTCGTTCTACTACAATAAGAACCTTGAATTCTTTTTCTTCCTCCAGGTCGTATTTGATTGGTCCACCTGAGGACTTCCAAAAGCATCCACCTTCCTCTTTGTTGCTACACGACATCCGTGAAATTGAAACCTGGATTCTCCGATTGCTCTCAGCTCCAGTCCCAGTTCCAGGTACATCCCTCACACTAAAACTCTCTCAGAGCTTGGTTGGTTCAAGAACCACTGTATTTCTCTGGACGTCAAGCCAAGCAATAATATTTTTTCTGCAAATTAGACCTTGCTGATATTAAATAGTAATCTTTAAATAGTAATTATATTATGTAGCTACCTAGATATTAGGTAGCTTGTATGTTTTCAAATTTCAAGTCAGAGTCGAGAATTATGGTCTCTCAAAGCCTTCTAATGATTCCTCCTCAGTATGACTCCACTAACCCACTTCTGTTGTCTTACAACAAAAGGGGCGAGCTCATTCATTCATTGCTCTCTTGAGTACTTGGCTTTAAGAGGACATAACTTTCCACTCAGGTATTCGATTGAGCTGAAAATTGAAACACACAGTTTTCACAACATAAAGAAGAAACTTACGAAAAAATGCGATCGGTTTATCACTACGAAAAATCATAATTGTGTCATCACTCAGCTCTTTGTCCAGATAATTCAGTGGTTCTTGGTTGGGCACACGACGAAAATTAAGTCTTCAGAGGATCAGACTCAAGTCCATTAATCCGCCTCTAAAAGGCAACCAAGGTAGAGAGGTGAACGACTTGTTCATCCAACCACGACCACAACCACAAAATGAGAAAACCCCATGCCAAAAAGAGGAAATTTAAGGGGAAATCAAATCTTTCGTTCCAGGTCGAACCCGAGTGGAGCTGGAAATCGTTCCCAGGCGAGATCGTGATCCAGGTGGAGTGCCCTCTAATGGATCGCTCCCGATGATCTTTGCTCTACCGGATCATACTAGATTCTCTCTCTGTGATTTCCCTTTACATCTTCCATTGGAGCTTTTGGGTGTGGAAACGTGCCTCACGGTAAGACCAACTTGAATGTATGCCGACATGCTGTACCTAGTATTAGTGCTAAGCTCGGCATTGTTTATTCTTGACGCGTCTTCAATTGGCCAGGGATGTTGTTCAATAGATGCCTTGAACACCTCAAACTTGGCCTTTTTTTGGAACAAGCATGTTCGCCAAACTTTCCGTCCATTGAAAAAGTTTGAAGAAAAGCACCTTTCAAATTGTTTGGAACACAAACGTCGTCGAGCTTTCTTCACTCACGCAATGAATGTGTGTTATCTTTTAAGGAGCTTTTCTGTCAAGTCAGTTTGAAGACACGCAAGATTGGCTTTTGATCACGTTGTGAAAAAAAATGTTGGTCACATGCTGAAATATCGCCTTCTTTTTCCTGTTCCCCCCAAAACTCACACGTTTGAAGATTTGACTGACAATTGTTCGGCAGGCATGCAACCAATAATGAGTCTTCTCACGAACCACAATCAAACCGCGACATTTTGGAGAGGTTTGATGCATTTCGGAACTTTGACAGAGAGCTCTTAATTACATCTTGGGGTTTAATTAAAAACCCTCAGGTTCCGGTTCCATAACTCTTCAGTCAAGTGGCAGAAATCGAGCTGGGGACCAACTTTTGCCAGTTGGAAATGAGTTCGAGGAGATTGGGGCTCAAAGCGAGCTAAACGGCACTTTTGACAAATATTTTTTGCAACCCTTCAAAATTTGGGAGTAGGATTGCATTTCCCGGAAAGAAGCGGAAGAACCCCAAATTCTCTTTGAGCCTTCAATTTTACTTCCATGCACCTAGCGCCGATAAAAAGCGTAAGAAAACTGGATGTTTCAAATATTTTGGAAAGAACGTGCCATGTTTTAGTGGCTAATGTTGAACTGAACTTAACTTGAACATTGTACTAAAGCGACAATTATGATGCTCTTTTTTGCTTTGGAACAAGTCTGATCGTTTTCCATCTATCAAATGTAGAAGCGCTGCTGAAGACGTATCACCTGTCTTGTTTTAGGTGATCACCTTGATTTTGCTGGAAAAGAAGATTGTGATACAGAGTCGTGATTACTCGGCTCTGACCATTTCCATCCTCTCGTTGACACAACTGCTCTATCCTTTGGAGTACATGTTCCCCATCATCCCATTGCTTCCAATCTCGATGAGTGGATCCGAACAAGTGAGTTTCATGTGTCCATCGCCACTTCAACCTCACACAAGGGGTGCATTATCCTAATTTCTTGACCCCCCATGTTACTACAATTCTACACACTGACTGGTCTTCCTTGTAGCTCCTGCTGGCGCCCACCCCATACATTATTGGTCTTCCCACGTCGTTTTTGGCTTGTAAACGAAACATGAAACTCCCGGACGAAATCTGGTTGGTCGACCTGGATGCCGCCACCATTGTTCCACCTAATGGAACTTCCATCTGTGATATTCCAACGTTTCCAGAGCCGGAAGCCAAGGCTCTCAAAACGCATTTGAAGCAGGTAAGCGAACTAATCGGGAAACCACTTGATTTTGGATACAAATTGTCATGAGAAGAACTCGGAAAAATGTGTCTGAAGTGGGGAACAAAAGAATTGGGTAAATTTGGGAAAATTGTGCAAACTATGTTAAAAAATCATAAGCCATATTCTTCGAAGGGAATATATACGAGAGTAGAAGCTGATGCTCTAACAGCTTTTTAAGCAGGATTCGACGAGTTTTTAAATACTTCACTATTCCTGATTCACCCACCATTCAGGGGTTGTCCAGATCTGCGATTTGTTACTCGTTGAAAGACCGTATACCAGGTCAGATGTTTGGTGTTTGTTAATGCGTGCTTCAAGCATACTTCGTCATTAGACTTCCACACGTTTTGGATCTTTTAACGCTCTCAAGGTACTATAATGACGGCATATGAATGTTAGCTTCTACTTGGTCTATGTTTAAACAAAAATTTAGTTAAAAATTGCCCCAACAGGCTTAAAATACGCTTGAAGGCAACATTGGAAGCATGCTTGTGGCGAACCTTGGCACAGACAAAACATATGAGCTATAAAATGAATGTCTATTGTAAGAATTGTTCTTATTGTTTTATTAGTGTTACGTGGAATAACATTCCTTGTAGCAATAGTGAAAAATGCGTATCCACACACTCCCAAGAAGAGTGGAACCTCAAATTCCCAAATTTTCTAGAAAGGATTAAAATGAGCTGAAAATATGAAATAAACCGAAATATGCTAAAAAAATGCAAAAAAAAATGTTTTCCGGGCTCTACTCATGAGCAGAGAGGGAACAGAAAGCGTCAACGAGTTGTAGAGTCCTTACTAAACGGAAAATTGATTTGATTAAGAGGAGGAAAGACTTGGAACCAAGTTTGAAAGAGCAAAGTAAACTTGACTTCCAGGCTCTTGCGAGTATGTCCATACAACCCATCAAGAACTTTGACGATATGCCGTTGGAGAGTTTGAAGCGGTTAACAGCGGACAAAGACGTGTTTGCGTCTCCTCCTGTGTGTGGTTATAATCCTTTCATTTACGGCAACGATGTGGATTCCGTCGATGTGGCTACTCGGATTGCTATGGTGAGTTATATTTCACAAATATTAATGGGCAATGCGCTCGTTGCCCCTGCAAAGGAGGGAATGTGATCCCATGAGGTGCAGGCACTCTGTCGAACCATTTGCCAGGAAAGTGCATTCCCGGGATTCCAACATGGAACATCATAAACCAACAACGACATCAAGGGGGGAATGGGGAAAATGAGTTGGAAGGGAAAATGCCCCAAAAATGTGTCAATGGGCTGCCATTGATTTGAAACCAATCCGGTTAAAAATGGCATGGTATAAAGAGAGTTCCATGGTCATGATTCTTTCTTTCAGATCCGTTTTTTCTACTCGAGCAATATGTTGGCCCATTTTTCTGAGCACACACGGACCTTGCGATTGTATCCAAGACCAATTGTGGCCTTCCAAGTTAGCTCGTTCCTGAAATCCCGCACAAAATTGTCGCCTTTCATCACCCAATTCTCACAGAGTCAGGCCATTGAGTGCTTTGCTGAGTGGATGTTGATGCCCACCAATGTGGCCTTCCAACGAGTCAATCAAGGGATTTTCGACCCAAAAATGATTGGAGATAAACCCAAATGGTGAGAGACGCACTGGCACAAAAAAAACGACCGAAGAAAAGCGAGAGAATAATATGTTTTTTCCTTCCGCTTCTCAGGTTCGCTCATGATCTGGAACAAGTGCGATTTGTAGTGTGGGATGACCAAAGTAGTCTCACCTCACTCCTATTAAATGGAGTTGCAAGCCCTGGGGATGACAGGGAACCAGCCACAGATGAAAGTGGATGCGATTCCGAGGAAATATCCACCAGTTCCTCGTGCTCCTCGCTTTCAGATCTCGTCACCGAGTTGATGAGTGAGGAAAATAGCGAGAAACGAAACTCCATTGAATATCAACAGAGGGCGCTCTTGTCTGGACAGCATGGCCGCAAAGGCTTGATTTTGTCCAGTGGACTCGATGTCTCTTTGGTCTATCATCCACCGGATCGATTACAGGCAAGCACCTCGGCATCAAACTCGACAGATTAATTAAAGATAACACTAATGGCATTTCCCTTGGTCGTCGTCCGCAGATCCCAAGCCATCCATCTACCTCAGGGTGTAACGAGCAAGAACCCAGGAAAGGTCCGGATAATTTGTCTTTGGTGAGAGGAAAATCGCCAACCTCACCCGTCGAAACTTCTTTTCATGCAGACGAAGATGATTCATCTGTTAGTGAGGTCGACCACAGTATTCCAAGAGAGCAACTTGCCAGAAACGATGCCAATTTGGTTCCCACAGTAAGGATGATTCCTTTCTTTACTCGTTTCTCCCAAAAGTTTTAATCAAAAATTTCTGAGAAAAGAAAAACCAGAGAGCCGATATAGCTCACCAGATTAAAATCAAACCGGGAATGGAGTCGTATTCCGATCCATCTGACATTTTTATGTCAGATACTTCAAAACCCCAATTTAGATCCTCGAGACACATCTATTTCGAAGAACCATGTTCTCACTCTCATTTGCCTTTTAAAGTCTATTCGCCTCAAGAATACGAATGTGACAATGCAAGAAGACTGCAAACATTATCACATTCGTGGATTCTCCTTCCAGAAAAGCGAGGAGAATGATGACGTGTTCTCGTCAGAATCCGAGAACTCCGTTTCTATGGCCACAACCAAAACAATGTGTAACAAACTGCCATCCAACACCTCCATTTCCACCTTATATGGAGTGGGAAATATTAGTCAGGGCAATGGGAACGGTAATTTGCCGGGGTCGAATCAATCCTGTGGCATCACCTCTTCATCCCCCAGTTTTGGGTCGAATCTATCCTTGGCTAGTTCTTTGTGCTCAGATCTTGGTACAACTACCACAGAATCCAGTAGCTCGCCCAGGGCAAAAGCGACGGTAACTCCTCAGGTAAACTTTTGTTATGAATTGTAGGGCTTGATAATAGATTGATATCATTATATGGACATTCTAGCATGCCTCACCTCATAGCTCTAGTCCTAACTCCCTCAAATCCCATTGGTCTCATTTGGTCCAATTTCGACCACCTGAGTATTCTTCCCCTTCTCTTCGCAAGGGTTTTGGTTCCCATGCATATAGTCATAAAAGCCAGTCGGAATTTCCTCTTCCTCGGTCTGAGGTTCCAAGATGCCCCATCACTGTTGAACAACTTGAGTTTGTGAGTTGACTCATGTCATATGTGACTTCAAGGGGCTTTTGTATTTCTTGTCCTCGTACAAAACCAAGTCCTAGAAACGAGTCTGTTGAGCGACGTACTTTGTGCCCACCGTCCCAGTTGTGTAACGTATAGTATTTGGGGTTTCCTTCAATTCGGAAAATTCTTCTTTTTCAGGCGAAATTGGGTACCCACAGTGTTCTTCCCAAACAAGGATCCACATCAAGCAATGAGTCCCAAAAATCCATCGACCACATTTCGCCCACAGATGATGTGGCTCAAGAGCTCTTTAACAGCATTGAGCAATTCACGTTGCAAGCCAAACAAGCGGCAGAAACTTTTGAGTTCTCGAAAATTACCAGTGCGGGCAAATCAGCGATGGCTGCAGGAGTCAAAAAGGATGCCCTTCAAGATCTGCATCAAGTCAGCAAGACTGCCATGAACGACATCTCCAAGAGTGTGAACAAGAAAAAGGATCTATTTAAGGCATTGGGAGAATCCATGTCTGGCACAACAGATCCCGAACCTGAGGAAGGCAATGCTGCCACACCTGTGCCACGGAAGTCGTTTTCTCTCATGAGAAGATCAAGTCGGGAGATCATCAAATCCATAGGACGGGATTTGATTGGTTCAGGAACGCCAGTTCAAACCTCAGAAGTGTCGACAACATCACCTCCCCCAGAGAAGCCTCCTTCCACTTCACATCGAGTTGGCACACCCGTTCCAAAACCTCATACGGGAGGAAGTTCCATCTGGCGTTTCAATCACAATTCCATTAGTCTTCCACAAGCTATAGCTAATCGGACCTCACCCAGACCATCAGTAAGCGGAGAAATGTCTCCTGTGGACGATCACCAGAGCCACCAGAGCAACGTGAAGCCCATAGAAGCCCAAGTCAAGAATGGTTCTGCCAAAAAGCCTTTGCCCAAAGTCCCACCCAGACCTCGGTCTATGCAAAGAGGATTTAGCCGAGATCCTCCTCCTGTTCCACCTAGGCCAAAAAGTGAGGAGAGGGCAAAAGTGGATGCTGCAATTGAGGAGCTTCGTTTGCGCAGAGGACCCCGACCAAGGTTAAAAGTGGCCATTAACCAACCAATGCCAAATCATTCCGTGGGATCATCGGCAGGTAACACCCCTGTCCCAACAACTGCCATATTTTTGGAATCAGAAGCGTGGGCGGCACGTCATAAGAAGCCATCCCCTACAGCCAACTCAAAAGAGGCTTCCTCGCCAACTAAGACCAATGGGACACCCCCTCTGATGCAAAATGCTCCACCGTCCTCGTCTCCTCCTCCTTCCTCGCCAAAACTGAAGCGACCAACACCATCTCTTTCGTCTTCCCCCACCACTCCGTCAATGGGTTCCAATAATCTTCCCCCTGCAGCTCAAGTTGCCACTCCGCCCGTTCCAGTGTTGCCACCCCTTAATGGCTCGGGTCAAAACTCTGGAGGGGATGGCACTCTTCCAGCCATGGATCTTCATAGTACAACACCCATTTTGCCGCCCAGTAAACCTGGCTTAATTCGTTCCAACTCGACACTATCAACCACCTCCAATTATTCCCAGACGACGCAGGAATTCCTGATGTCTTTAGGGTCGGATCTGAGTGGCCTGGCCTCGACCACATCCACGCTCTTTGGAGACCTCTTTGGTAAGTGAATTACATCATCTTCCTCTCGAAATACCTGCCTCTAAACATGTCCATTCTCACGAAGTTGCATGCCTCCCTTCAGGGCCTTGTTGTAGTACTCACCTTGTTACAGGGTCGGGCCCAGAGTCTGACAATCTGCCAAAGCAAAGGCGACATACAATTCACATATCAAGTTACATGCCTAAATTGGAGCGTCTCTCTGAAGGGGAGGAAAGTGGAGACAACCTAGACGCATGTCAAGGCAATATTGAATCTGGTCCCCTGTCATATCCCCTGGGTATGCGTTTTTTCTGACGGGACTTGTATACACATTTTTCTTCTTTAGCAAATGTCACTCTAGGGACCTCGACCAGTCTACGATTGTTTGCTATATCATTAAAGACCGCACAAAAGAATTGCCCATTGCACACGTTTTTTGAATACCACTAAGAAATGGGGATCGATATGCTCACAATGTTGGAATGTGCCTATAATTAGATATTCACCACCTTCTAGGAACGAGACCTTCATCACCTTCTCCAAGTCTTTCATCTGAGCCTCCTTCGACGTATTCCTCCTTGAAAGTGCCTAGCAATGGATCTTCTCGAGGTCCGTTTCCAAGAGGTGAGAGATCAGAGCCAAAGTCCTTAAGGGCACCATTTTATAAAGCCTAGGAATTCTTTTCTCTAGGGCGTAGAGGTCTGGCTGAGAGGTCCAGTCTAATACGACATCCAAGTTCCAAACAGAAACAGGAAGACATCCTTCGTTATCAGGAGCAACTAAGTGATTTCCAAAGGAACCCAACGATCACGCCAGATAATCACAGCTTCATCAAAGATGTAAACGAATGAATGTTTCTGTGCTTTAAAATTAAAATTTGACATTTCTTTCATGTGTTATTTCTAAATTTTTAAAGGTTGTGGACCAGGTCTTTCAAGGTGATGGAATTAGTTGGCTAAAACACAACCGATTGCGGAAACTAATGGAGGATGAAAGCCATCGGATGTTGGCCATCTCCAAACTAAATCGAAACTTGGACGCAAGATCAGGTCCAGACGACCACATTAGCGATGTGGTAAGCTCACTTTACGAATTGATACCAAACCCTGAAAATATATAACTGTTATTCCCTTTTAGTGCGTTGATCGGGCAGTATGGAAAGGGCTTTTGAAGATTGTGTTGGCCATTGTTCACGGACTTGAAGTGTCAGTGTCCAATTCATCCGTGGGAGGCTTGACATCTGCCTTTCATGTTTTGGCTATTGCCCATACACATTATTGGGCTCGAGATCCGTCTATGGAAACTTCGACCAGTGTTTCTTCTGGCCTTAGAGCTAGCTCCTTGGTAAGTGTGGAAGTTGCACTGATCGCGATGTCCCCTTGGGTAATATCTAGGGAATGACCACTAACTAAGCTTTCTTAATCTAGACCTCTACTCCGTGTGGAAGTCGGGATAACTTGCATAAGATAGCCTCAGGGCCTTCAATTGGTGCCAGTCCCTTGCCGGTACTACAAAAACGATCTTCTCAGATGGAATTGGGGACATGCAAATTAATACACGACAACTTGAATAGTCCCAGTGGAAGTAGTCAAAATAGTGGAGAATCCGATAGCATATCAGGTCAATCCGATCCATTGAGGCAGGCCAAACGGGTAAGTTTGTCCAGATAAGATAAAATAAGGGTTGATCGAGTAAAACAATTTTGATCTCTTTCATAGAGCGCTTTGCCGGTGCGTGGACAAAGCATCGACTCGGCCACATCCTACCCAGAGGAAACTGAAAGTGACTCCCAAAGCATGACTTGCAGTGAAACAGGATCTTTCATGGTTAATCCGGCATTTCGCTGTGTTACTAAGAGTGGACATCAGGCGGATGTCAGGAGCGTGGTCTCTGACAGCGAAATAGATCCAAACCATGTGCGTGAGGACTTTAAAGGGCAATTCGACGAAATTAAATTTTGAGTAGTGAAAGCTCTTTCTTTCAGTTCCCACCAATCAATATCAAAGGCAACGGAGTCTCCCCAGATGTTGGCGTGTTACATCGAAAGTCTTCCTTAAGCTCTGGATTCAGATTCCATGGAGGAGCTTTGTACACCACAGTTGAACCTCCAGCCAATGAATCAGGAAAAATCTTCATTTTTGAGGGTATATTGCAATCCCAACGTGGTTCAGCTCGAAGAGGCAGTCTTAGTTTGGGTGGAGGCAGCTACATCTGGGATTGTGATCAGTTCTGGGAAGATATGTTTTGTGGTAAGTGGTCATAGTTTTAGGATCATGTGGCCAACTGACAATTATTTTGGCTCAACAGATTCGGTGGCCCATGAGAGAGATGTCGTTGGGATGGATACTGGAGCCGGCGAAATGATGGAGCGATATCGGAATATGTCAGGAGCAGAGAAGAAGCGTTTGGAGCAAGACGAGGATAGACTGCTGTCAACCATGCTTTACAATATGGTGGCCTACATGGTGATGATGGGCATTGAGAAGAAGGATATCAAGAAGAAAGCCAGACGATTGCTGGGCAAGAGCCACATTGGGCTGATTCACAGCCAAGAGATCAATCAGCTTTTGGATCAGATCCAAAATTTGGTAAGCTTGCCTTGGTTGGCCTTTGAATGAATTTCTTACCTTTTAATAATTATTTGGATTGCAGACGGGAAACGATATCGATCTGAAACCTCTCCCATCCCGTCAAATGAATCGTCAGACCTTCTCCGTTCACATGGGAACAGATGTGAGTGGAGATCTGCAATTCTTGGAGGTCAGAGAGGATGGTCTCGTTCTCAGAACCATCAACGGCGCCATCAGTGACCGATGGTTCTTTGAGCGCTTGGTCAATATGACCTACAGTCCTCGCACAAAGGTCATCTGCCTTTGGAGGCGTTCCGGGGGTCAAACCCAATTGCACAAGTTTCACACCAAGAAGTGCAAGGTTCTCTATTACTGCATTAAAGAAGCCATGGAACGAGCTGCAGCCAAGGGAGCAACCGGTATGAGTGGCTTGAACATGGAACTTGGTGGCGAATTCCCTGTAGAGGATCTCAACACTGGAGAAGGAGGTCTGTTACAAGTCTGCATGGAGGGAATCGGGCTTCTATTTGCCACTAGCAAGGTAAGACCCCGCTTTGGTTTTGTCTATTTTGGCGCGCTCTTACGGGGTGACCAAATTTTGGTTTGTTCTTTTTATTTGAAGTTTAAAAAAAACAGCTCTAAAACATGAACAAATCAGCTTTTATACAAAGCTATAGCTTTAGAAGAACGTTGTAAAGAAATCATATATAGACTTATTGGCAACTTTTACGCCCTGGTTTCATACTTCAACTTGTTCACTCACAGATCTTAAAAATTTGAATTTAAAGTACGAGAAAGCCAAAAGGCCAAGACCATACACAGCCTGATAGTTGGAAAAATATATTTTTAGTTGCATTAAAAGCATATTTAAAGGCAACTTTAGCTCTCTTGCAAGCTCACAAAAGTTACTTATTTCTTAGGTTTTCGCTCAGCTAGTTAATTTCAAATTTCTATGTAGAAAATTGTGGTTTAACAATTCAGGCTATGAAGTAGAATTCTTACAACTCTGTGCCTTCCTTTTTGCAGTTCTTCGTTCGTTTGGACCATATTCGCAAGTGTTTCACCCAAAAAGGCGGCGTGTTTGTTCTTGAGGAGTTTAGTAAGTGCTTTTTAAATCGAAATGATTAAAAGGGATCAGTTTGGAAAGATAGGTTGTCATTGCTTTTCAGATCCAAAGAACCGACAAGTTATACAACGACGTTACAACTCGTCCATGGTAAGTTTTGTGAATCGGTCAGAGTAATGTCATATAATGTGATCATAATTTCTCACTTATTCTTGTTTCAAGGCTGACCAGATCTGTTACTCGGTCTTGTGTGTTTTCTCTTATGTGGCTGCTGGTCAAAAGCAACAAAAAAGGCCTTCATCCGTGTCGTCAACCACGTCCACAATTCGATCGCGTGTGTCTTCAGTGCGCAAGATGTAACCAAATTAATCCAAGACTATGATGCAACCAAACCCTGATGAAACAATCATCCTTGTTACTTCATATCAAAATGAATTCCAATATGATCAATCAAATCATATCATAGAGCATATTCAAAACAACGTATCCACTTCCAGTTGAACAGATATATACATCAAAGTATTTATTGACTGTTAAATTTTTAATATATTCTTAGAATACATTCTGAGCCAGATTATTGCTCTCGCAACCATAACAGTTAAAATTCTTCTTTCTCTGAAGCGCGTCGTTGATCCAAGTACAATTTCAATGCTGGAGAATTCCTGACACTATTTGTGAGATCCTTGATCCTTGGATATTTGTCCACGAGTTTCAAGCGATCGTCGCCCATTAAGCAGTGAATGTAAGGATCCTTAGGATCACATAAACCATCAATACATTCGGCCAAAATAATATCCGCATAACAGGGCTAGAAAGAAATAGGATCTCAATTCAATTCCAGCGAAATCGCCATCTAAGGTTGTTTTTTGCCTACATACCACGGGTCCTCCGACAAATTTATTGCTGGACTTGTCAAGCAAGTTGTCCAAGTTCTTCAAAAACACCGGGACGTATTCTTCCAACATCTTTTTCGACAACTTGCCCTTCAATTCGTCACTGGGAAGTTCGTTGATTTCAAAAAGCTCTAAGTTGAAAATTATTTTGCATAAATAAACAGACACTTAATTTGGAAAAAAATAACTCCGTTGAACATTGTCCCAAAGTAAGGGGCTACATCAAGTACCAAAAACCAAGAAGTGGAAACTTGGTTCAACAATAGGCGAAATGTGCTACTGCTTTCATAGCTT
Source organism: Tigriopus japonicus (assembly GCA_010645155.1). Lineage (NCBI taxonomy): Eukaryota > Metazoa > Arthropoda > Copepoda > Harpacticoida > Harpacticidae > Tigriopus > Tigriopus japonicus. The sequence goes on along the minus strand of JAAGOF010000220.1, from coordinate 1,097,963 downwards.
TGCAACACCCAGTTTTCTTAAATTGAATTTCTCCCTTGAAACATGTCGCTTTAGATAACAGTAAATTGTTCTCAACTTCTTGAAATAATGTCATGAATCTTACTAGTGGTATATTCGTCGCACTTATCCGCCACCATGTCCATTTGTGCTTGTTCTAAAGCATTATTTCCGGCTAATCCGGCTTTCTTGGCCACAAAACGACAAATGGTCATGGTTTGAGCGATAGTGGCGCCCTCATACTCCAAAATGGGCAATTGTCCCCAAGGCGTCTCTGCAATTCAAACCAACATTTATTCAATAATAAATGCCTAAATTTTGGGAGGGGCCCCTCTTACTCTTCTTGTAATCGTCCCATTCTTCCATAGGAATACGGATATCTTCAAAGGCAATCCCGCCAAAAGCCAAAATTTGCCGGATGATCTCGCCACGACCACGTCCGTCGAAGTAAATCAATTTAATTTTCATATCAGCCATGATATGGTTCGAGCCAACACCTTTTAGTACTTATTTAAGGTTTTTAGCTGATGAATTACGAAACGTTTGGCTCTTGGTGCGTACGCATTCATCCTCGAGCCATAATGGCCCAAGCAAAGAAAATGGCCTTGTACCATTCAGGGTGACATAAAAAAATTGTTTGGGTTCGAAATAGGCTGTTTGAAAGAATTTGTGACACAATTGAAAGCTAATTATGGCAAAGAAACATCGTTTGAATTGAATTCGCACCAATCTGGTGGAAAATTCACGTTCAAGTGTCCTTCGAGATAAAATAAGAGTTTATGAGTTGAGGTTGCGAGATTTTAATGTTTGAAAACATTGAAACAAGAGCGAGACTGATAAAAAACAACTTTTTTCAGAAACAGAATCCTTTTTGAGTAAATTCATTTATTCTTAAAAGTTTGAACAAACAAATCTGACGAAGCGTTCTGCAAGGATTTGTTATTTCAAACTGTGAACTAAAAAAAGACCCATCCATAAAAGATAGATGCTCAAAAAACAGTCAAAAACAGAAAAAGAAATTCATTCTAGTCAGAAAGGTTCCTTTTAAGCATGTGTTTTTTGTCATAACCATAAAGTGGTTGCGGTCATGCTAATTTGACAATTTTGTCTTTGTAAACAATAAACAAAAAGCGGCAGCGAAAGTTAAATTTTATTACTTTATAAGGCTCAGTACGATTAAAGGACTTGACAGGTTCGACAGTTGACAAAACTTTCCGTCTTGTAATTAGACATGTTCAAGGTTGCTCCAAGTGAGCGTTTTAAATCATTCCGCGGGCGGCAAAACAAGGCCGTTGGCTGTGCTGAGTTGCTCAGCCCATTTTGGCGAATCCAAGTTTTTCCCATTTTGACGAGCATTTGATGATTCTAGGTCCTTGGAAACGATCGGTATTTCACTTAAGGATACCTTGGCTGGAATTGGGTCAATAATATGCAAAAAATAATATTAGGGTGATTGATTTAAAGCAAGTAAGCAGGCCTTGTGCTATTGCAAAAATAGGACTTAACATTGATCCAAACACTAATATTAAGATGCGGATTTATTCAGTGGGTTCCAAAGAATCATTTCAATAGTCCAAAATACTTAACATATAGAGAAATGTAATATTTTTTAACGCTTCTTTCTGTTAAGATCTAATCTTTTCTGTATCATTTTCAAGCAAACAAATTGGGCATATTTTCAACCAAGTGAAAGCAGAGGGATCAAAACGTAAAATTAAGATCGTTTCCAGGGACCTAGAATCATCAAATGCACGTTAAAATGGGAAAAACTTGGATTCGCCAAAATGGGCTGAGCAGCTCAGCACAGCCAACGGCCATGTTTTGCCGCCCGCGGAATGATTTAAAACGCTCACTTGAAGCAACCTTATACATGTCCTATTGGATTTTTGAAGGGTGCTCATTGAGTATTAATCCTCTTACCGTATCAATTCAGATTTAATGCACCTTGATAATGCTTTTCTTCTGCCAACACTTTTTTATTGCAATTTATCTTACGTAACGTATTTTAGGATTACTCATCATCAGAAATGAGCTTTGAACGATTCAAATGTATTTAACACCCATATTCTAACAGGAGACGAGTGCCCAATCCAAGCTAAATCCAACAATTCCCCCGGGAAATCCAGCTTGCTCATTATTCATAGCCTTCATTGTCTTGGTTCCCATGACCATTTCGTCAGCATCCGTTTTGAAGTGAATTCGGAAAGGACGTCTTTGACCTGGAAACAAATCAATCATCAATGCTGCTTTTAGGAAAACCAATCCAATCCGCTTACTGCAAATGGTTTGAGCATTCTCGAAACGCTTGTTTCCGTTGTTGGAAACCGCGAAATATCGCCCGCAAATTTGTGAGAACATTGGAACGCCAACACTGCCGACAACAAACATATTTTCGGCATTCTTGGGTTCAGCTCCTGGGATCTGGAATCAGACACCTTTTATCAAATGGGCTGAGAAAACAAGCAAAGCTTGAAAAGTCTCAAATGCCAATTTACTACAGCATTGACAGAATCACATCATTTTGAATATATTTTGGGTTGGTTTTGAAATCACAAGGTAACAAATATTAATTCTGATGGTGACGATCTTTAGACAAATGTTGTTTGAGCAAAATGGATATTTGGGCAAACACAATGGAGGCGTTCATCAATCTAAAATTTTCCAATGAGTTTTTGAGTGAAAAATCGTTTACAATTTTGCTATCACAGCTTTTGCACAAATTTGCTAAGCTCTGTTTCACTCTCAGTCTAGTTTAAATGTAATCCTGAGAAACGTCTCCAATTTGTTTTTTCAATTTTGTGCGAAAACTTGGTCAGGTAAGCGTAAAAATGTTTTTTTCTCGCACATTTATTGTTATTTTATTTAGGTGCTAAAATATACAATTTTTAGCTGTTTAACTGATAAAAGAATATTTTAAGAAAGTTGCGTAAGGGATTCGCAAAAGTATACTTTGCGTCTGAGAATTCAGGTCATGACTAAATTTGCAACTTGTTTATGCCATGGAACACAAACTGACATTTTCAGCACCGGTTGAACAAATTTTTCCTGCATGTTTCATCCAACAAGAAGCAATACTTACCCGCAAAAAGTCACTGAGACAGTCTTTATTATTCTCTCCTCTGGGCCTTGACCGGACTGGATTGCTAAAATACCGATAAATTTGCATAAATACCGTATACAACCGCCTAAAAAGGCTGTGTTTCGTTACCTTAAACCAAATGATCCTTGGACCTTGTTGTCAGCCATTTTAGATTCTCCCCCTGGCACAACAGGTGAAAAACAAATGGCGCACTGGCCTAGTTCTTGACGGAAACATATGGAATAGTCTTGATTTGAAAGATGAGTGGCTAAAATATTGAAAAAATGACTACTCAAAACTATTCATTATTCCATAAAAACGTACCCACCTGAAGCTGGTACCATCATTCCACCTGCTCCCATTATTCCGCCAAGAGTTGGAAAATTAAAACTGAAATGTAATACTTCAGTTAAAGTTCAGTAACCTTTCATTTGCCAAGGTTAGTTTAGCAGAATGAGATTCTTTATTTACTTAAAGCGTTTGGAATTTTGGCAAAATGAAATCCTGCCATTAGTTAAAGTAGATACACTTGCTAATACTAAATATTAGAGCTGGGACACCGTTGCTATTTTGGCCCAAAGTTGCAGGTTCTTTTTGAAGAAAAGTTGCAATTTTCTGCTAAGATTTGAATTCATTCTGATTCAAGTTTCAAAAGAATTTGCTGTTAATTTGGCATGAAATGTAGCTTTACTACTTTAATGTATTTCATGTGGCATAAAATTGGTCAGAATTAAAAACTAAAAAAGGTCATGTTGGAGTTTTAATCTTTATAGTTGAAATTTTGTTAGTACAATAAATGTTTCTGGTTTTCTAAGAACTCTCGATTGTCTTGCTTCGTTCCAACAGTCCCAAACTTGACCAATACATTTTGGAAAGTGTTTGTGAAACATTACATTTTTACATGCTCTAATGAATTTCTGTGTAGATCACCATCACTCTTATCACATGACGTATTTCTGTAGCCGTAATGACGAAAATAATTTGTCGCAATAAACTATCCGAAAAAAAAAATCAATGATAAATGCCAAAAACGCCAAAAGTTGCAGTATGTTAGGGAAAATTCTAAAAAGTTGCAAAATAATTACCAAAGACACCAGCAGTTACAATTGTTAGGGGCATTTTGCCATTTTGTACGAGCCTTAACAATTATGTATGGTCCCTGCAAGAATTGACATGACTTTTTTACCTGCTGACAACACCTGACATGCCAGTAAAGTATTGAAGACATCCAGGTGGACCTAAAACCGATTGTTTTTAAAGAATTTTTATTTAATCAAATACATTGCTTACCTCCTATATCATTTCCACAAGCAAATTGAGTGACTGTAATCAAATCCAATTGAATTCCTAACAAAAGCAACAATACATTGTCTTGGTTACAAATTTACCCTTAATATCCCAACTTCGTTGTCCAACTCCATTTGTAATAAAAGTGACTTGATTACACGCCTCGCTTGCATCAACCACCACTAAAACATGTGCACCGAATTTTCAAATTACCAAGTTAAATTATAATGAAGCACCAAGATGTTCAAGAACCATGGACTTATAGGTGAACGAGAAGATACGTGGGGTATCCAGACTAGAGGTAGACTGGGCCTGTAACTCCTGAACAAGTGCGATTTTTAGATGCTTGATGAACAATCAAAATCAAGATATATCTCTTTTGAGGAGATGATATTATACATGATTTGTCGTCAGGTAATCCAGTTCATAGTGATGATTTATTTAGAAAAGATATGTTGGGCGACCCCTGCACGTTTTTGAACATCGATGTCAAGAGCAAGAAACACGTTAAAATTCATAATGCTGGAAAGTTAAGACGTTGTTCAACCACTCATACCAATATTTGATGAATATTTGAGGCAAAAAAAGTTGTAACTTTTGATGTGAAACGTCTTGGCTTTACAATGTACTTGATTTTTGACTTGTTGCTCGCTTTTGAGGCTTATTTTCTATGTATACAGGGGTCGCCCAACATACCTTGTCTAATTAAATCATAAGTTCGAACATGATTGCCTTACAACAAATCATGCAAAATAAGATCTGCTCATAAGAGATAAATCTTGATTTCGGTTCTTTTTCAAGCATCTAAAAATCGCACTTGTTGACGAGTTATAGGCCCAGTATCCCTCTAGTCTGGATACCCCTCGGAGATGAGGTCACTTTCCTTTAAGGAGGTCATGCATAACACAAGTGACCAATCAAAAAGGAGGACACGGTAGTGAAAAATTCATTTTCAGTTTCTATGGAAATTCGTAAATACTGTGAGATATGTTTTAGACTCAGGAAACCTAGAGGAACAACTTTGACTTACTGAGTTTCTCTAAGTTAGGTCTAGATTAACAGTTACATACCTAAAAACCTATTAAGCAAGCTATTTTTTTTCAAAACCCACTCAGCACACTCTAAGGGCAGATTTAGATACCTTTTGAATCGAAATTGCTTAAAAATATTTTGCTCAGCCGCTGACTTACTTAAGTCAAGGAGTACTCTACCCTGGAGGTACATAGACTGGGCGCAAGTTCAAGACAACGAAAGGGCGATGCCAGCAAGACATTTCTTTACAGAAAATGAGGTTCAAAATCAATTTGTGCGATATTTCTGACTGAAAATTAATTGCTATATATTTGCTATATCTAGCAAGTAAATGACCCAAAATACCAAGAAAGTAAAACTGGACAGTTAAAAAACTTGAAGATAAAGAAAGGAACATGACAAAACAACAGTATATTTTAGCAACAAAACATAACAAGTACATATGACTATGTCCACGAATGTTTTTCTAAGTACTGAGACTGCAATTTATTTATTATCTTGGCCCCTGGGCCGGATTTGGAGGCGTCAAACTGTTTCGTCTTTTCCTTGCTGTCGTAAATTTCAGAGTTCTGTTCTTTGGCAATTTTTTGCCAAAAAAAGTTAAACATTCTCTTGGCTATTTCTTCACAAAAAACTTAAGAGTGACCTTTGCCACAGTAGGCTTCCAAAATGGAACCTGTATCAAATGAGCTTTCAATGATCAAACAAAAGCTTTTGGCAAACAACTCTCTTGGGTGTTGGCATTCTAAAAGAAACTTCTTGCTTTCCTGGTTTGCCATGATTTGCGAGAATATACCCCGGGTATGAATACAAGTCAGGTAAACTAAATCGGTTGATTTGGATAACCCTCCACAATTGATTTGCTCCAAAAAGCTCTCTCGAGGGCCATTAGAAGTTGAGGCTTCTTCATCTTCAAGGTTAAAAACTATTAAGGTTTTACCCTGTGACACCAAGTTTGGGCATTGGGTACACTTCACTCGATGATTGCACAAGATAACCAGCAATGTAGAAACCAATACTGCTGTCTTCAATGGACTCCAAATGAGTAATGGGAAGAAACTTGAGCATCAACCGAAGTTTTATAGCAGAATTCTGGATGGCTTCACTCTCGGACACTGATTTGGGGCCAACATTTATTTTAATGTCACAAACGTGCATGTTGTCGAATTTCACCAATGATCAAACTTAGATTAGCTTCTCCACTCCACGGGTTATCAGACTCTAGAATCTGTCGGTAAGAGGTAAAATAACTACCTCCCGAAAGTTGTCCTTACAAACCAAATCAGGCTGATTGAAATGATCAGATTGAAATTTCCCAAAAAGTACATTTTGGATCTCATGCCTATGTAACATATCTTCGGCATATTCTTGGAGAGTTTTGGTAGACAAAGTCATGGCAAGCATGGTGGGAGATGTGAGACCTTGTCGCTCTTTTCCCTGGCATTCTAATTTCGAAATCCAATCAAAGATCCAAAAAGAAAATTTCGAAAGAAATTTCAAGTCATCATCCTAAACTGAATAAATTGGGGCACGGGATGGGTCACGTTTTTGTTTGTGAAGGACGGCACTTTTAGTGTTCACCACTTTCCACCACTTATTTATCAATTTCAGGAACTTCAATGTGTCTTGCCATGTTTTATCCATATTGTTGATGTAAAATTCCACGTGTTCGTGTTCTACCGTTTTTGAAAGTCTTGGCCTATTCGGTTAAGGTTGTGTCTTTATTGAAGTATTCTCCTCTCCATAGCTCTTCAAGGCTGCCAAAATATTTGGTATTTCCCATAAGTATACAATGCGATCTCGGGTTGTCACACTTGCAACAGAGGATTGGGAGAAGATCACGTTTTGGACTTGCATTTTAAGGGTGCCATCTTGAAATATTTGTTAGATGAAACAAGGTATTGATCTAGCTAGTTCCTCTTTCCTCAATGTTTGGAAAAAGGACACAGTTTTACTTTTTGACGACTGAGATGCCTTCTGACAAGCCAAGGGTGTGTAGCTTGAACATGATATCCTCAAGGCACTTTAAGCGCTCATCCTCAAGGAACGCCTCATGCTAAGCCTCCTCCTTTTGAATTTGAAGGGCTTGTAGGGCTCCTGAAGTAGCGAGCCTCTGTCTGGTTCTGTGATGGCTTTGGCGTGGTCGAAAGATATCTTGAAACTCGCTGAATGGGTCACTTAGAACCTTGTGCATGGAGATGTGCGGATCTGGAGTTGGGTCTCCGTATCTTAACCAGGAGCCAGACCTGCAACCAGGTGCAGCACAAGTGTTCGCCATCTTCCACCTCACACCTACCTAATTTCTATTTAAGGAGACTGCACTCCCGCTGTCTCTCAACTGTCGTTTCCCAGCGTGACTGTGTCTCCAGAGTCTGAAGATCTCCTTCTGAAGATCTCCTGGCTTAAGTTTAACAGGTTCATTTTTGGCCCAAAAAAGCCATAAAGCGCTCATGTTGTGACATCAAAAGTCTATATATTGAGTTTTCATATACCCGGAGTGGTTTATTGGTTTTTGGGCCAAAAATGTACAGGTTAAACACAAATCACTCAGTAGCTGATCAATATATTGTCAAGCAATATCGATTCAAAAGGTATCTAAATCTGCTTTTAAAAATGTGCTTACTGGGTTTTGAAAAAATAGCTTATCTAATTCGTTTTTAGGTATTTAACTTTTAATCTAGACGTGACTGAGAAACTCAGAAATTCAAAATTGTTCCGCTTGGTTTCCTAAGTCTAAAGCAAACCAGGGATAACCTATATAATAGTATTAATACTGGATGCGAACTCGCGGAATTTCTCCAGCACGCAACCTCCGGTATGAGGCCGAGATTCGTAAACAAGAAGAACGAACCGCCATGTTGGGAGCGGAAAATCAAACGGAAATCGACCAAAATTCCAAAAGATAGTGCGCCAATCGGTATTCCCTGTGTTTCAAGCGGGTCCAGCCAAGTCCTAGCCTTGGTAAAGGTCAACGCCATGCCCAAAAATCAGTCCGATGTTGGTGTTTCGAAGACATCCAGTTCACCCAAGAAAGAGTGAATGAAATAGTGAATGAATGACCACATCATGGAGTGCGAATGAACCCACAAAGGTGTCTAATCTACAAGATGACGATCAAAGTGATCAAATGAAATCTGATGACGAGGTTACCTGCAATAACCTTCGGAAGTGATAGCCCTAACTAAAGCAAAAAAACGAATATGCACCGGACTCCGAGCCCAAATTCTTCTTGCAAAAGGATTAAGAACCAACTTTCCCACGGACCAATACGGGGAGTTTCTTTACGCTCATCCATTGCACAACTTGAACAACTAAGAATATCTTACGATTACTTGAATTATCAACAACAAAATATCGTTTTTTTTTCCGAGCTCATATATCATCCGACTTGAACGTCTTATTAGTATCTTTGAACTTACAATTGAACCCATCCATCAATATTTCAGGTATTATCCTGAACTGAATTAACACATGCCAAACTTTGTATGAAATCAAGGTTGTTACAGGTTGTGAGATTGTCACCTTGGCATAACATGTTCTATAAATGTTGGTCCTTTTTCGAATTTCCTTTATTGTATGGTTGTGTCTTTTAGTTCAGGATAATAAGGACAGGTAAGATACTCTTAAGTTGTTCAAGTTGTGTGATGGACGAGTGCGATAAAACTCCCCGTTTTGATCCGGGTGAGAGTATGTGGGGAAAGTTGGTTCTTAATCCCTTTTCAAGAGGAATTTGCGTTCGGATTAAGGTCAATATAGAACAAAGAAAGAAGAAGTCCTCAGTGTCAAGAATTCGATCAAATGAAGAACAAATTAAGATGACTTTGAAACCTATCAGGTGGACCTACTAGCAATGGATGGGCTCAATATTTTGATCTGCCTTTGGAGTCAGTTAGCCCAAATTGGTGATCTGACAGTCTAACCCGGATTCCATGGACCCTCCCAAAGTCTTTAGAATGAAATGCTCCCATCAAGATTGAATTGTGTGGATTTTTTCATTCAATCTGATTGTTAATTCCTGGACAAGGGGATCTAAGAAGATCAATCAAACCTTATCAAGCCTGTAGAGCCTATCCCTGCAATGATAAGATATGATCCTTTGGTCCTGAAGGACCCTTAGCCCCAGTCCTGCGTGGTCCCGACCTTCTTGAGCCCCAAGACTTGAAACATTTTCAATCAAATCCACAATCAAGGCTTTAATCCTCATGTTTTTCACTCATTTTGTCTCAAGGACGTTGTGATTGCCTTTGTTCCTGTTCCAATCCGGATCAGATGGCTGATCTGATCCAGAACCGTCAAAAGTGCCCTTCAATGGTTATAGCCAACAACATCTCTGACTTGGACTCCATCTTGTTTCAAAATGAGACCATTCTTGTTCTTTCATTTTCCTATGGAAATGGTTCCTGCGTTGTGGAGGTGTTGAAGAGGATGGAAGATGAGTAACACTCCAGATACCACCACAGATACTTCTGTAGAGCATTGTTTCACTGAAGTTGGACTAATGGGTGAAGCAAGATTCCATCTACGTATTTTCCTCATTCTTATGAGGACTAAAATCCTTTGGAGAGTTGAATGTCAAAAGTTCATGAGACGAGTAAAAAGAGTGCTGGGACTTCTAAAATCAAGGTGAAGAACATCCAGTCCACAAATATTAACACAAAAAGTTTGCGTGAATTCTTTCAAGACACATGTTCAACAGTTTTAGACATTAATAAGGAATAAATGACGTCGTGTCAAAATATAGCCTCGGCCTCATACCATTTTTTCAAAAATCGGAGTTCGTGTCCACCCCTTTCAGGGGTTCCTGAGCAAACATATCTCATAGTGTTTGCGAATTTCCATAGAGACTTAATATGGATTTTTCAGTAATGTGGGAGGTGCGCTAAAAAGAGTCCAGATATCCCAGATATACTGTACATCGCGATAAAGAAATATAGTCCTGCAGACCCTGCATCCGTTTAAAACGTACAGTGTTGACCAGTATTGACACCACAAATCGTTGGAGATGATGGGCCCCCTGGAGAGCTTACTGTTAAAGAGTCTGTAAGACAATCTCCAATGCTGCCACCTATGGAACGGATAATGATATTAAATTTAGGGTCTATCTCTTCTCAGACACAATACAACAAAGCATAACATGTATAATCTTGCCCAGACATTTTTTATCTAACAAACCTCACCCATGGTATCATCCAAAGCGTCTGGGCCATTTCTTTGAACACTGGTTCCAATGACAGGGCCAGCCAATGTAAACATCTAAAAGAGAGAGGTGGGTTATGAAATGATTGAACATTTTTTGCGTTTTAGACATATTTATAGTTACAAGAAAATCCAATCGAATCCGGCATATATCCGGGGCTGATTTACAGATGGTATAAATACAAGGGCTCGGAATGGGTGCCATTCCAAGTGCTCCCATATTATTCATCACCAAAAACGAACATTCTTCCGTAGAGGTGGCGCCACAAGCCAAGGTAACTATAAATCGATATTGTTTATGTTTAAGTGGAATGTCTATGCTTGAAAGTTTTCATTAACACATAAACTATTTTTCTGACTCATTTCGGTGTGCTCTTTTCCATACCAAAAAGGAAAAGCAAACTGACATCTCTTCAATTTGCTTTTTTTCTGCGTGGTGAAGAAGAAAGTAAGAGTTAAATTCAAAATCAGCATGAAAAGTCTCTTCTACTTTACCTTGAGCCGAAGAATTGCCTCTTGATGGACGTCTACACTTCTTATCAGATTTTAGCGTATGAATATGTGACTTACAAGTACAACAAACTCCGAATCCAGAGGCACATGTTCCAGCCCCAATTCCACCACGACCAAGACATTCCCCGGCTAAAATATTAGAAATGAATCATTACAAAGGCTGACACGCTGAGATCTTGAGGCAGAAAATAAGAGTTGACTTTGTGCGAGCTGCAAAATTCTTTAGCTTCCTTTGAATAGTTTTGATGTGGGAAATATTTAGAATTCTTGGGTAAAAGAAATTACCAATTTGTCTGGTCACAGGTGGAGTTACCAAACTCTGTATTTCGCTTTTGGCTTGTAAAATTAGTTATGCAAAATGTTAAGCTTACGCGTAAAGCAAGTTCCTTGCCGTCCTCCCGTGGTATTGCATGGCCCGTTCTAAAACGATTTTTTTGAAAATAATGTTACCCTAAATGAAGTTATGAGAATGTTTTTTCACTAGCACGTGACCTTAAAAAAGTTCACTTTGTATTTGGAACAAATTTTCCTCCTATGACAAATTAATGGTGATTTAACCTTAAATTTTGCCCTTTGATATATTATTGTATATTTTAGTTGGTTCATTTCCAAAAGAGCACTTAATGACATAAGGATAAGTGATACTGATGGGTGTTTGGCTTTAATTCAGATTAAGCACAAGCGTTTTAGATTATACTCACCATCACTAAAAACGAAGAAAGAGATGAACCGTTAATCAGCGTCATCTGGCTGTTCAAACAATTTTAGGTTTCTGGTGAAATTTTTTGTCATCGCCATGATCTATACCAAGAAGCACTGGAATCATGGAGTGGGAGGCTAGCAATGCGAATAATGGTTTCCAGTAAGAACAATTCAATTACGTTCTTCTACATATGAGACCTTGCACATGTTGACAAGAATACGTATTTCAATTTTCAGCTCAATCGAACGTCGGAGACAAAAGTTATGCTCACTCAAAGTTCAGTGCAAATCCTACCAAGAATGAATGAATTAGCCCTTTTGTGGTAATCGTTTTACCACAAAAGGGCGAGTTCATTCATTCTATGCTCTCTTCAGTAGATAAGTTTGAGAGGGCATAACTTTTCACTCAGGCATTCGATTGGGCTGAAATTTGAAATACGTGTTCTTCTCAATGCAAGCCAGGTTTCATTTGCAGAAGAACGCAAATGGTTCGTTTCTGCTGGAAATCATAATTCTCATTGCTAGCCTCCCACTCCATGATTACCGTGCTTTTTGTCTATAGTGAACTCCAGTAAACTCAAAATATGAAGGTACATATTTTCAAATGCACTAGAAATGACAAAAAGCTCAAGTTTGGGTCAAATATCAAGAGACCTAAGCTCCTGCTTCTTCTCCATCTAGCGACGGGTTTCTAAATTTCCACAAAATATCTCAGTACGGCAACATTCTAAACTACTCCTGAAAGGATTAGGCAATATCATGCTATTTTATTAACAAGTTTAATTTATGAAATTCAACCTATTCCTTGAAAGGTACCCTATTCCAATTCATAAAGATTGTGGTGCACTCTATCTGTGAATTTGATAGTATTGATATCAGAATGAAACGTTGAAACATCAAAGAAATGGCCACAAATGCTAACACTATTAACCATTCTAAGTTATCAAAGGAATTTTTCAATCTATTTGAATAGAGGCCCCATAAGTTAAAATATGGAGCATCTCTCATTATCAACTAACATGTTCTTAACAACAAGATGACTGACTTATTTACCACAAATTGCACAAGTTGAAAGAAGGAGAACACTACAAAAAAGAAGAATATAAAATGATAAATTAATCACCATGTCATTAAGATTTTTTTGAGTTTCCCAAAATTGAGTTCGTCTCTATAATCTGTCCATTTGAAAAAAAAAATAATTTTTTCCGATGATTCCAGTGTCCAAGGCTATCATCAACCAACTTTTGCAAAACTGCAAAGCCACTCTTCATTACTAACCCGCTATTCAGTCAAGATTGATTGAAAATCAGATGTAGGTCCTCTCTACAAAAACACCCAAAAAATGGATTAGTCAAAACTACAGTTCTATATACACAGAAATGTCACTCCCAAATTGTTTGTGATTCAACAAGCTCGCACTGTGTGTGCAATGGGATTTGACATTGAGCACAGGTAGTTTGGTGGTTCAAAACTAAAATTTGCGATTTCAGGGAGTCAGTGGCAGAATTGCTCTCTCAACTGCAATGCTTGAACAAGAGCAATGCATAAAGAATCAAGTCACTTGGCACCCTTGCTGCTGGACTGCTGAAATGAGCATGAAAAACAAATCTCCACTGACCTAACTGGAGTGACATTTCTGTCTATATAGAACTGTAGTCAAGAGCAGAAATGTGCTTTCTCTCCAGATGAGTCAACTCATTTGTGTTAGCAACCCCACAAATCCCAGTATAAATAGGGTTTGATAAAGAAAATCTATAATTGTTTCCATCCATGAGACTGCCAAGCATCCCTCGAATTCAAATTAGAGCACTTCCAAGGGTTTCTATGCCAAAAATGGTTATTTCAAGGGTGAAACTTTTGCCAGACAAGTATGAAACTATGTTCTTAAAGACAGGCTCCAGTTCATAATGACCAGAGAGATCAAGGACGAAGCTAATCAATTTGTGATTTGGCCAAAATAATCGATTAAGTTGTTTAAGCTTACTTACCTTTGCCGTCACGGTTGTTTTCTTTGAGAGTCGCGTTGCTCTGGCTTCCTGACACAATAGTAAAACATAATAAAAAGACAATTGTAACCAAATTCACGACTGAAAGAAGGTAGGTAAAAAATAAGAATCATAAAAGACAGACTTAAAGCAAAATCTAATTTCGGAATTGGTTACCAAATGTTGACTTCGCCATGATTTGGACGAGAGAAGTTTCTTATTCTGCAAACAGAGATCAACTGAAACTGAAATCATGAGACTATTGTAAAGTTTTTTTAGTTCGCAATTTTGCTATCATACATTTGAAGGTACTGCATAAGGTGAGATTGCACAAGAGCAACTACCAAAACGACTCCTGTGGAAAGATTGACAGCCATTGTAAAACTCTATGGATTGACAGCAATTTCTAGAAATATATAGCATAAATGAAATGTAATTTTGATGACATGAACATTTAAATTCCCAATGAATGATGTTTTAAAACTAATATTCCTTTTTATGAACCATTCTAAATCTGATAGATTGGTGCTCCATACATACAAAATGTGAAGGTAAGTGGTAGTGAATTACTTCTACTCAATGTAGTATCACATAAGATCATAGCACAAAAAAATAAACGTTTCAACATCTCACCTAAAAGGGTTTATCTTTGGGCTACCACCATTGTCAGCAATCATCTCATCCATTTTTCTTTTTCCAAATAAGGAGTTTTTTGTGTGCTATCAAAGTGGGTCTCTTCTCTAGAATGTAAGATCCAAGAAATTCCTTGAGAAAAACCACTGAGGATAAAGAAGCTCATGAGAAAGAAGTGTCAACTGTGTCACATTGTTTGGCTTTTTCAAAGCTTCAAGTGTTTGCCATTGTTGTCACCACCAGGAAGTTCAACTTAAAAGGAAATTCGATTTTACGATCAGTTGCAATCATCGTGCCAATAATGATCAATTCAGGTATCATATTGTAAAAAAGTAGTGCTCAAGCTATTGCTTTGATATTTTTTGCGTCAAAGAATCCTATTTGCTGCATTTTTTCTCTTGCACTTCTTGGTTTGTTGGGCTTTTTTGCACCTTCTGGGCAATGCCACTTGTTGTTAGGGTCAAGTTGGCGCTTCTTTCCCATGACCTTCTTTAAGTGAGAGTAACTCTTGCCACGGACCTTACTCAAAGTTGGAAATTGTGCCTACAACAAAACTTAATATTGTATTATATTTTATTACTTGTAAAAGTAAAAATTTATGTTAATTATCATAATTATTTTATTTTTAATTGTGTTATTATTGTTTTTATCAAACAAATACAATAACTTGCTTGAAGGCAAACAAAGACAATAAATGTTGTACTATTTTGTTGCTTCGGACTTTTTTAATATTGGGTTTGATTTGACACTGCCAACTGAGCACTTTTTCTTGAGTTAATAAAGTAAAATAGTTAAGTAATATGAACTAAAAGTTAAAGGAGCCAAATTGGCCACCTGTACTAATGTGTCATTAACAGCCAAGTGTAAGTGCTTCACCAGGCGGCATAGATTCGAATCCTATCGTGGTTAGCGCAGTTTCCTTTAGTGAGAGAGGTCCCAGGTTCGATTCTCCTCCCCGACCTTTCTCAAGGAAACTTTTAGACGTTAATCCACACCCACAGATGGAGAACCATTCTGATACCGGACTTGAAATTGCCTATCGGAAATGATTTGGACGATGTGATGGCTGGCTTCGCTGGCCGGGCGAGGCTCAACCCTCCGACCCTAGCACCAACAATCCTATTGTGGATAGAATTGAAGTTGTTGGGAGAAATCCTTTTTCAGGAAGCCGGAATGGCCGCGCGTCCTAATGTCTTCTAAAGGGCTGAGTGTAAGTGCTTCCCCAAACAGGTGGTTTGTATCTTATTAGGGATAGAATTGAAGCCATCATAAGAAACCCTTTTGGATTGGTATTTTTATGAGTGATGGGAAGCAAATGGTCAAGGTTGAAGGATCATTTAGTGGCATGTACAGTATGTTGTTAGATCATGTGTTCCACAAGGTTTCATTTTAGGTCTGCTCCTGTTTATTCTCTTTATTCTCTTTCTTCTTCAGAAGTTTAGTACAAAAGCCAGTATTTCATCATATACTGATGACAAAAAACTTGTTTGTGAAAGGAAAGGAATGGTCAGGACTGAAAATGTTTAGTTGAGGACTTGGAGAAAGTCTACTCTTGGGTTGACGAGAATAATATGGCATTGAATGGGATGAAATTCAGCACAATGACGTATGGGACGTCAAAATTAGATGTTTCACTCAAAGACAATGGAGGTTGTGATTTTGAGCAGGTCATCCATGAGGGATTTAGGAGTTGTCTTCCAAGATGATGGAAAGTTTGATGAGCATATCCAGTTGAAAGTGGGGAAGGCATTTCAAACGTGCGGCTGGATCTATCGCACTTTCAAGTCCAGAGATAGTATTACGATGCTAACTCTGTACAAGTCGATTGTTCAGCCGCATCTTGAATATGCCTCACCCCTTTGGGCTCCAATGAGTTCAGCAGGTTTGCAAAAGGTCGAGCAGGTCCAAAGATGTTTTACTAGGAACATCACAGGAATGAGAGAGCTCTCTTGTATTGGGAGAGACTCCAGAAGTTAAGACTTAGTACGCAGAGAAGGGATGAAAGGTATCTGATGGTAAATGTCTTCAAGAGCATTCATGGGCATGGGGCTAAACCAGGATTTGAGGTATCCTGTAGCAATCATAGATACTTTATTTGTGCTCTTAAAGCAACCCCAAATCTCCAGGAATTGAGGCTAGTTCCATCAAGAAAATCGTCCTCTCTCTTCCTTATCCAGGTGCTTCATTGCTCAATTTATTGCCTCCCGTCTTGACAGAGAATGCAAGGAGCTGATCCTCCAAGCAAGATGAGACAAATTTGGAAATACTATTCTTTATCTACCAACAATTCAAGGATTGTGCAAATCTGCTAACAGTAACTCATTGGCGGAACAAATTTTATATAAATTTAATGGAAACATGAAATTGATGATTTATTTAATATTTACAATCAATACCATTCCTTGAAGTAGTAATAAGAATTCCGCAACCAACTCAAAAACTCCTTGTCATGACAATTTGTCAGTTAGTTTGCTAACTTTGTAAAACTAACTTTTTTTAGTTTTGTCATGAAGTTAGCATTCAAATGAAATTGGGTTTATTTTCCACAGTTATTTGGAAAAACTACGAGGTAATATTGAAATGCATTGCCACGTGATTACTTTGAATGGATTGATTACCCTAAATTTTGCAACCTTGATCAATTTGCCAGATATTCAAAACAAATTTACTTGTCCTGATGTGGCAGACATTGATTACAAAGCATTGTATGATCTGGCTAAAATCCTATGATGCCAATCTTTGTTTGCAAGGGTCTTCGGTGCAATTTATAGTCACAGGGTTCGATGCATAAAAATGAGACTGACTCAGACGGCGATGCATGAGCATTTGTGCAGAATTTAAGTTGGGCCTAATCATGACCCCCTAGGAAGCTTTTATGAAAGGAGGAGAGCTCAATAAAATAACACGTCAGGTGGTTCAGATGTTTGGACATGTATCTAAGTATCAAAATGAAATTCTACGAACGTACATTCGATTACAATTGTTAGACATTAAATCCGCGTTAGTTTTACGGTTCTTTCATTACAACTAAGCTAAAACATTCTAAATTTCTCGTGGGGAATCTGTCTAAAGTGGCGAAAAAGTTGATATTTGCCAAGCCAGGAGCGTAATAATCCGATTACTTTGCAAAGAATACTTGGGGTATCCAGACTAGAGCAGGGATAACCTATATAATAGTATAAATTCAGGGGTTCCTGACTATAGGTAGACTGGGCCTGTAATTCGTTAAATTGCACGATTTTTGAATCAACGTCAAAAATCAAAATAAAGAAGTATCTCTTGTGAGCAGATGTTATTTTTAAAATTTTGTCGTCAGACCAACTTGTTCGAAACTATGAGTTAATTTGACAATGTTTGTTTGACAACCCATGCACGTTTCAAAAAATGGACGTCAAGAGCGAGAAACTCGTCAAAATCCAATATTTTGTAAAGGAAAGATGTTGCTCATACTCATATTTCTATGTTAGGTGAACATTTGTGCATATAAATTTCGATGTGAGACATCTTGGCTTTGAAAGATACATCATTTTTGTCATGTTGACGCTTTTTTATGTATACAGGGGGTCAACCAACATACCTTGTCTAATTAAATCAAAGCTTCGAACAAGTTTGTCCCTCAACAAAATTTATAAAATAAGATCTACTCACAGGAGATATTTCTTTTATTCGATTATTTTTCTTAAATCCAAAAATCGTGCATTTTAACGAGTAACAAGGCCAGTCTGCCTCTTGTCTGGATATTCCTCGGAAATGAGCACTTGAATATTGGCGCCAAAATGTTAAAGGGCAAATCAATTGCAAAAGTCATGGTGCATTGTGGGCCTTTTTTATGTGTCTTAAAGATGATGTGGCGTTGCTATTTGATCCTTTTTGGTTTGATGGTACCAAACTAAAACCGTTTGTCATTGGATTCTGAGCACAAGTTGTGAAATCTTTACCGTGGTCTCCACTTACATTACCAATATTTTATCCAAGAATTATCTGTAAAATCAAGGAACTTTTTTTACTTAAACGGTCAATTTTTCAACAACTTTAAGACATCTTGGTTTTTCTTTTTCTTAACATTATCTTTTCATTGGACTCTGTTTGTTTAAGTCAATGCCCAAAATTGTATCTCATGTGCAAACCATGTGTGCAAGAGCAATTTGGCAGAGATGAACAATTGTAATTGACGAGCTTTACCATTTATAATTTCTGTTACGGTAGTGTCCTCTTGCAATTCCAAGCTTCTTGCTGAGTTAAATTATCACAGATTTAAATGCAAGATTCGCGAGCCCTTTTCAATACACAAGATAGAGTTGGAACTCTAGATTAGCTGGACTAGACGAGAGACAAACATTGGTTAATGGTGACGATGTGAGGTCCGGCCGAAAGAGCGAACTAGCGTTTCCATTTTTTTTTCGAACCAATCATGCCAATTAACTTCAAGAAAAAGGCCAGATTTGGTTTGACAGAAACAAATTGTGTTACGCGCATGATTGGTGCTTGAGCTAAGAAGTTCGGAAGCCAAAAGTAATGATTTAAAGCAATTTTGACGTTCTAGAGAAACAATCATTCTCCAATGAAAGAATGTGAGATTGAAAATTCTAATTAATAATCTGGAATCTGGAAATGAAGAATCTGGTAATCAAGATTTTTTTAAAGGCAATAGTTAAAGATGTTTTGTTTCTGTTTTGAAAGTAAAACATGTTTTAAATGAGAAGTGTTATCCATGCCATTTGCCATTTTATGACATGAACTATTGATTTGGAAATATCTAGCAACGCTGCTTTGTTGTTCTTCCAACCGGACCTCACATCGTCACCATTACCAAACATTGTGCTTATGGATTAGAAAGAAAATTCAATTTCATCCAAACTTGCATGATTTCAACAAACATTTTTTCAGAGACTGGTGAGTTAATGAAACAATTTTTTACATATATACGATAACCATGTATATAACCATAGATGTACATTTGCAATTTTTGCTTCAAACCCTAATCCTTAAAGTGGGAGTCAACTTCAGTGTTTGGTAGGCATAACCAATAAAAATGAAAGAGCAATATAAAAACCTCACTCTGCAATCAATCAAATGAAAATAGATAATATGGGATATTTTGCGAAAAACATATATTTCTATAGTTTCCTTTATAATCTTGTTCCTCAACCATATAGTTACATGTAAAAGAGAAGGCATTTAGTTGTCCAGGTACTGACAACTTCTTGTCTTGATTTTTATTTCGATGGTCTAGAGTGGCCGTTTTTGCATTTCGGAGATTTGTGAATGGATCTTTGACAATTCGAATCTCGGTACTCAAGTAATGCACAGAGGAGGTTTGTTTATGACCACATGTCGGTCAGAAATGCACACATCTTGACAACCAACCTAGGCCTAAGTCGTTAAAATTGATTTTATCCACAGTACTTAGTTTGAATGACAGAGCCCCCGATGCGTTTACAATGCACGGCATCATGAGGGCACTAAGATGGAAAACGTTCTTTCTCGCAAAGATCTTTTCACTGAAACATTTTAACTTCAGTGATCCTTTCAAGTCTCATGTTTTTCCCACTGGTTTGAATCTGCTTTTTTAACAGTGGGTTTCGATTTGCATACAATTTGGTTTTCTTCAGGGAGGATTGATTCAGTTGGCAAACTCCAATCAAAGGAAAAACAACTCTTTCGTCTGTTCTACTACAAAGAGTCATGGAGAACACTTGGACATTTTTCTTCTTAACCCTTTTTATTTTAGGAGTTTGCGGCTTGGATAAGGAGGTCGAAGGCTCTAGATTAAAAAGTAAGTTTAATCGGGAGTTATTATAGTTATAAATTGTTTTGAGATAGTTGGTCAAGGCTCAATCATTCATATTTATTTGTTTTTAATTATCTCAAATACATGTGGGGTGAGACTTTAGGCACATCTTAACTTTGTTGTATGACATAAAGACTGGACAAAGCTAAATTTTGAGTAAACTTTTGTGTCTTGACATTCTAAAACATGCAAGCAAATCAAAATATAAAAAAAATTGTTACACATAATGTGAAGACTTGATAAACCAATGCAAACTGATCTGTCTAACTTGGTTGGTGTTTTTGTTATCTTGCGAAATGTTTTAAAAGTGCATTTACATTTTGCCAAGTATTAAGTGCTGATTATGTAACACCGCCATAATGGAATTTTTTTTTTTTTTAATAAAATGAAGCTTGAAGGGGCTCTTGGGTTTGTTTTTACGAATGTAAATTGGACTCCTGAATCATTTTGTATTCAGTGGATTACTTATTTTAAGTTTCAGCTCAATCGAATGCCATATTAAAAAGTTATTTCTTTTCAAACTTATGAGCTGATGAAAGCATTGAATAAATGCGTTTATTCATTCTCGTTTGGATTTGCTCTGAACTTTGAGAGAGCATAACGTTTGACTCTGATGTTCGATTAAGCTGAAAATTGAAATACCTAGTTTAGTCAACATAAGCAAGAACAAGATCTTATTAGTATATTTCATTTTTAATTAGTTAAAGTTTTTTAAAATTAGTTTTAAAAAGTTAACCCTTGGGATATTTCAGATTACCATAATTCCCTTTCAGATTCACAGACCTCAGACAAAATGCATTCATATTGATAAATCAAATACTTTGCCTTTCTTTTAGAACAATTTAGTTTATTCAATGTGATCCAATTTGATAACCAACCCTGTCAAGCGGCTTCCAGTGCGGCAGTCATTGGCACGTGCTTCAGTGCCAGCGATTGCCAAGTTCGAAGGGGTACGGTTGATGGAAATTGTGCTTCAGGTAAGTTAGTTGCAGAGCATAAATTGCATTTCCATGGTGAGCTTGCGTGAATTGTTGGTAATAGGAAGAGACCAGATTTTTTATTTATTTATCTTTATGTTGTAAAAATATCTTATTCTAATTTCTCCACGTTAGGGTGGAAAAAAAATCGGATTAGACTTTTGTTCCATGCAGTGACCATCACTTTCCCCAAACAGTGATCTCCCCCTGTAGGTTTCCACCACTTGATCTCCACCAAGGGGAACTCACCCAAGCAGTAATCTCCACCAGGGTAAACTCTCCCCAACAATCAGCTCTGCCAATATTGAAATTTTCCCGTGTCATACTCCCGCAACAATGATATATCTCCCCCCCGTGGGTTTCCTATAAGTAGGGTTGCCAATTTCAGGCAAATAAGATTTTATGCCCAAAAACATGTTTATTTGCTATTTGTTAGCTTAGAAAGTTTATTTGCCAGTTTTCATTTTATTTGCCATTTTTTGCCAAATAAATACAAATCTGGTCGGTTTTTTGAGCAATTAAATGCAAGATTTGTCGTTTTTTGGCCAAATCAATGAGAAAATGGTCTTTTTACGCAAAATTTAGGAAAAAGATTTTTTTACAAAGAAGTTTTGTATAAAGGTTATATAACGTTTATTGCGAGAGTACACACACATCTCATTGGATATATACAAATGATTTTTACAATCATATTGGTTATATTGATTATTCAACGGAGTAAAAAATATTTATCTTAAATGTTCATACAATTGCATTCTATTTTTTTGTGGGTGAAACATAATGCTCATTTTCCGACTTTAGTGACCGATTTTACTATTTGTTGGTAAATTTTCGTGTTCATTTGACACTCTAATTGCCATTTCTTTGATTATTTGCCATTTTATTTGCCATTTTGAACGTTTTTATTTGCCACTTTTGGGCCTTAAAGGCATGTCTTATTTGCCTGAAATCTGCACCCCTGCACCCCTATGGGTGATCTCCGCTCTGTTAACTCCCCAAACGGGGATTTCTGCTATGGTAAACTTTGCAACGGTGGAAGCTGCAGAGGGAAATCATTGTTGTGGAGTCGCATGGGAACCATTTCCGTACTTCTTAGAAATTTGGGTCCAATCCAAAACTAAGAATTGTTGTGTTCAACAACGGTACAAAAAAGGTATCATATCACTTTTGTTCAAATGTCTTCACAACCTTTGCCCAAACCTAGGAACTGAGCTCACAATTAGCAAGGTGAGGGTTATCACATGCATTCCAAGGTATAAAGCTTGTTCATTGGACTATAAGGTACTAAATATCTTTGGAGTTTTTCAGTTTTATGTAGAACCCCAAACCTAAATAATCCCTTCCTCAGGGTCTCAGACGATTCTACACAATAGATAATCTTTTGTTAGGTTTCAAACGTGACTTGAAAACTGACCTGTAATCCAGCAGGGAAAATTCCATGCCATTGGTTAAAAATCCGAGAAGGAGCCAAAGGCCAGAAAAAAGGCCTCTGAAATGGAATGACCATGAGAACCTCTAATAAAGTGAAACTCTAGCAAAATATAAGGCAGAAATTTGAGGCTTTTCGGAAAAGTGATTCGAAAATGGGCTCAAAATAGGAAAATTTCAAATCAGGAGTAGGGCTTATTTGGCGGTACTTTTCCACGATCTGTCTAAACGTTCTTCGTCCTCTTTTCATGAGCTCTGTTCGGTCTATTCTGGAGTGTGCTTCTTTCTTGTGATCACCAGGCGTAAAAAAGTATCCTACTGAACTCTTGGGCCCGTATTTTCAACTCGTACTTGATACTTGAAGTCCTATTTATTATTTATAGGTTGGTGCTTGAAGTGAAGCTCCAAGTACAAAGTAGAACTTGGGAATATGGGCCTTGGACTCTGTTCAGAGACGGATAAGAGATAATAAATAGACAATTGTAATATAACAAACAGAAATAAACAATTGCATAGACCAGAAAATGAAGGGAGTTGTTGTTCAAAAATGTCATTTCATTGGTATGAGTAATTTGTATTTTGTAGGTTTTGGAGTTTGTTGTGTTTTCATTATTAGCACTTGCGGAGGAGTCGTGTCCCAAAACAGCACTTTCGTCAAGGTAACGATTTGATTAATATCAAACCAAACATTAAAAACATTTGTTATTTCTTTTTAGAACCCGGGCTATCCCCAAGATGACACTTCCGGAACCATGCCGTGCACTTACACATTTAATCGCATTGTGAACAGTAGGTTGATGACAAGCTAAACAATCACAGTTGGTTATAAAGACACCTTTTTTTTAAATTTTAGACGTGGTTCAAATTCGGTAACAATGTCGTTGGATTGATTATTTCAATGAAAATTTAAATGAATGGAACAAGTTATGAACAAAACAACATTGATAACCTTTATTTTTTCAGTTTGGATTTCATTGATGTGGTGACCAATGCCATGGGGCCTGCATTAGGTAAAACTTGCGATAAAGGAAGCTAAGCTCCAAAGCAGTATTCAATTTAAGTTAGACAATTGCCAACACGACAAAAGTTTCCGTCCATTAAATAGGTGCCAATACCTGAGCAATCACGACAACATTGGCAATTAGACTCAACCATAGACCACCAAAAATAATGGACAGACTTGAAAGTTTTTAGTTTAGACTACTCTTGGTCAAATGCTCCTAGCTTGTAATGCCAATTCAGCCTGATTTACAAACAGCCACGTAAGATTATTTTACGCCGCTTGTGAAACAATGGGAAAGCAGCTAACAAGCTCCTCCCTGAATAAGGTGACCAAAACTGAGCTTCAAGTGGATATAGAAGTTCCATTCAACAAAACTACGCTTTTTGAAGTGTACGTTTTCGCATTTCCTTAGTTGTAACCATGAGTGGAATGTTTTGAGTCTCAACAACTAAACAAAACTTCGTGCTCAGTCCATAATTTTTTGAAGTTTTTGACTGCAAATTACAGAAAACTTGAAGTAATCGATTTGAATTGGAAATTGAATCAAACTTCTTAATTAAAACTTATTCTAGTGTAGCGGACTTCCTGGATTGTGTCAAAAGCCATACTTCAAATTCTGAGCTACCCAATAAAATTACTAATCAAACCAGTTTTCCATTGAATAATCTAAAGATCATGAGTAGTGAAATGTTTTAAGTTCGATTTTTAGCCAAATGTAGCCATACTGGTCCTTATTTAGCTTTTGGGATCAAAAACCTGACCGCAGTTAGAGTTCTAATTTAAGTTAAAATGGTAGCAATAACTAAATGAACTAATTTTGATATTGTAATAGATTGGGTGATATCCTCAAACTCTGTCAGATGACTTATGTCTCAAAGAAAATGAACTGGACTCAGCAACATAACACCTGAACCATGGCCATAGAGTGCTTAAGTGTACAGAAAATTAAGCAAAATGAATAATGAAAAATAAAGATATAAACAGAGACCTTGCACTGCCAGTCTCATCTTGTGTTGATTTCCAGCCTGATTGCTAGGATGTGATCTATGATGCTAGTTCTGCGCAAAATTTAGGTCCTTCTCCTATCTTATTTATCTTCTAAAACAGGCATCATTTTGCTGAGATAGCATACTTTGGAGAAACAATGCCACTTGAAAAATGATGAACAAATAAAGAGTAAATTGAGTTGACGGCCAAAAAGTGTGCTATTTCGCATTTCTTGCATATTTTCAATCCTTACACTTCATTTTTATTTAGCTCATACTTGTTGCAATATGTCCATTCTTAAGAATTTTGAAATAAAACGTTTTAGGTGCATGTGGAGGAACTGCAGACTCTCTTACTGTGTCGAGCCCCTTTTCAGCCAGCCCCAACGCTTTTCCACCTGTTGTGTGTGGAACATTGACAGGGCAACATAGTAGGGCAAAATTCATCAAGCAATCAAACCCGAGAAACAAAATGTTTAACCTTGTTTTGGTCCTTCATTTTAGTGTATTTCGAAACCGGAAGTACTGGATTGATTGCCGGCACAATGACAATTGCAAAAGGCACCACACCAGGTGCGATGATGATGATGATGCCCGTATTTGCTCGAAGATTTAATATCAAAGTCACTTATCTCACACCTGGCCTTTTAATGAGGTAAGCCAAGAGCCCATACCAGAGCCACTCTTAATCAAATGTAATTCAGTGCAATTACATTGTTTTTAATGCAAACAATTATAAATAAGAAAACAATTAATGTGTTTTGTCTATGAAAAAACTTGTTGTGTGCCGGAAAAGCTCAATTAACCTAACCATGGGAACAAAACTCTACCAAAATATTGATAAAACGATTTTCACATTCAACCAGTGGTATTATTTGGAATTTTTAAAGACTGCTTACTATTCTATCTCGACCATCTCGTTTTTTTGTTCACATCTGAAGTCATGCCCAATTTATTGAAATCACCTCCTTGAGGCTCTGGTCATTACAGTGCAAGCAGTGTGTGTGAATCACAGATATGTGGATTAGCAGCATATACCAAACACAGATATGGACAGATACGCCATACTAGGCTGGACAAGTGTTTCATTTTGAAAGACAAATCACTGGTTGCCGCTTCAAAGTACTTAATCACAACTGACGATCAAGTATGTCCAAACAAGAATCTTGAGTTACAATTCAATTGATTTTGGACATACTAAGCCAACACTCAATGGAAATACAACGGGTTTTCATGCAATAGAGCACTATAATAAAAAAGTACATCATAAAGTGTGCTATCTAGTGGATTTCTTGCGGCAACAGCTCGCAGTTCCCATGATGCAAATATTTTTGAGGTTTTGGAAATCTGACTGTTGAAAAGCCGATTCAGGCATGACCTATGCCAAAATTTAACAGAAAAACACTTAATTGTTTATTGTTTATTGTTTTTGCCACTCTAAAACACAATGTGTAAAAAAGAGTAAAGGCGACGAACAGAGGAATAAAAGAAAGAAAGAAAAAAAACCAGAAAAACAAAATGAAGAAGATTAGAGAGACTTAAATAAAATGAGACTTAATGTTCTCTTTGGAGTTCTGACAACAACAATTTACTCACTTAACTTTGTCCAAAACTGATGAATGACCATTGCACTCTTCAAAATTAGTGTTTCATGGAAAGTGCAACCTGTTACCGCATGAGAGCCACTAGATGGCGTACAATATGACCGTACTCTTTTATCATACTGCTCTAGTCATGCAACCTTTTCAAATCTACAGCTGCTAGTTGCCCTTCAAAACACAGCTGTACTTCCTATCTATAAACATCTTTGGGATCAAATAGAAAAGTGTAGTCGGATGAATTCAGCGAGTGGGTTCTTGGGGCTAAATGGCTAAAGGTGGGTCTGATCTCAGACTTTGGTGTTCAAAAGGTTGATTTTTGTGACATGAGAGAAAAATTATTTCGTGGCTTGATTTCATGTTGTTGAAAAATAAAAATGTACATGAAGCTTTGGAATTTTCAATGATCTTAATCAAGTTTGTTGGAGGGCGAGTCTGGGCATTTGGGCATCCCTAACGTTTTGGCTAAAATAATTTCTCTCTGAAATTTAACGCTTATCGATGGGTTTGTCTGGACTTAAGTTGGTTTCATTACTTGGCATCGTTAGTTCACTGAGTTACGAGATTCATCCAATCGGCAGGCACTATATTACCATTCAGGTTGAAAAGGGTATTCAACGCCCACCTCCTTTGGATGAAAGACTAAAATTGACGATATTTTGAGATTTCATGACTAACTTCAAATGACAAAGAAGTGCCTTTTGAACATCCTTCTCAAGTTTATGCTCTTTCAATTCTGTTTGAAGGTTTCAAAGTGCAACACATTCGTTCTAATTTGAGTGAAAATTGTTAAAAAAGCACATTCGGTTTTTTCTTTGATTGTAGGGCACCACCAGGATGTACCCAGTATTTTACGGAAGTCTCAGGCACCATCCAGTCATACAATTTCGCTGGGGGCCAACTCCTTGAAACCCAAATCTATGAGAATTGCATTCGCCGTCAGCCAGGTTTGTATTACCCTTAATGATATTTCATAATCAGAGCTATCACTTAATATCTGTTTATTGGTTCGACGAAATTTGCCCGTCACAAAACTTGAGCTGCCGTCAAAGCGAAAATGAGCACTAAATCGTCTCTTTTCCGTAGGTTTTTGTTCGTATCGTGTGATGCCTACGAATCCGACGTCATTCGATCTCACTCCTGACATAACAGCTATGGTACGCAAATAAGTAGCATAAAATAGACAAGTTCATTAGATTTCAACCAATGCGAAGAAACGGCAGCTAATAACTAGTCTAATTTACAAATTATCAGAACATTTATGAACTGGGAAGAAATGACGCAACTGATGAAACAAACAGAGTACTAGGACGAGCGGTGAGCATACACCATTGACTTCTATTAATACTAGACCGCGTGTAAGCCTAAAAATGTGTCTCCGGTCGCCAACTGTTGAGCGAACACAAGTGCGGGAACATTTGAAATGTGTGACCAGGCAAATGTCAACCATCCAAGTGATGAGTCAAATGTGGAATTCAGTAACGTTTTTGGGTCATTTTTTGTTATTGCTAGTGGTCACTTTCTTGAAAGAACCGAAGACCTCACCAGGTGACCATGCCATTGATTTGAATACTTCAACTAGGAACTTTTTTGCCTGTACATTCAATAAGTCATTGGTGGGAAGAACACAAATTTAAGCTTTTGCGTTATGTAGCGTAATCCAATGCATTTATGGACAAAAACTGACTTGTGGCTTCAAGAACGAGTTTTGAAAAGTTGGTCTTGACTCGCATGTTTGGTCACACTAACTGTCCGCTCAACAGTTGTGAGGGAGACATTTCCCTCGTGAAATCAACGCATTCTGCCCCGCTTGCCAAATCAGCCAGACTAAAGCTTGCATGCTATCTAGTGATTATAATTGATCCAAGGCATACAATCGCCACACTTTGCAACCTATGGAGTCTAGAATCTGTGATTAGGTACCAGACTCTGGGCAGTCACGCTTACAATTTTTGGGGGAGATTTTTTTTTGTCAGGCACAATAATGCGATCGCTTATAACAAAAAATAATCATCAATATCCATCCAATTATTACGTGATTAGCCAAGAGCCAAATTTCAACCATAATGAAGCCAGGAGAAATGGAGGAAAATAAAAACGTTTATCTTGGGGGTCGTTATCTTCCACATCTATTTCCTTCAGTTGTCTATTTTAATGGTTGAAACATCAGTTTAGTCAGTCAAATATAAAAGGTGATATGAATGTATGGGTTCTCCCCACTGAAAGAATTATCTATGATATGACATTCATTCCTGGTGTTACAAAATAAAGTTAATAAAAATATCGTACTTAAATACATTGAAAATTTGGTCTAGTTTCTCTCAGTGGGTTCAGAGGGATGAAAAATAACACCAGGCTTTTCCAACAACTACTTTGGATGAGTTTCTCAATGATTGGGGTTGGATAACCGACGCATGGTCTAGTTTTCCGGAATTGTTTTTACAACAATCCAACTATTTCAAAATATGCTCCTCCGTTTCATAGATATCATCCTGTAGAAGTCATGTGCAACAAGAAGAACATTGATTTAAATCTTTCTTAGGCAAAGTGCATGGGCAAAAATTATGTTATAGTTCCCAACAGTGAAGTGGTTTCATCTGTGACCTTTGACAAGAACACGCAAATTTCAATGTTGATGTCGCAATTCTTTGGTGATTTGAGATGTGGTCAAATTTTCAATGCTGTCGAAGGTGCAACCACACCCGGATCCGTTCAATGTAAGATATGAAACCGTTTCTAAAGCCTTTATGTTTGTTTATGTATATAATGATACAATAATTTGTTTGTTTTTTCAGCGGATTCGAGCTTTCCATTGACCCTTGGTGTGTTAACTTTGAAAGCTACCAATAAAAACATGGCCTTGGCCATGAGGAAAGGCTTCTCCTTGGATTATACTCTCACACCCTGTTAAATGCGTGTTACTGTTATACTAATTACGATATTTTAGCGAACCAATACATTTTCTGCCAACCACTTGCCTACGTGATCAATCTTCAGTTTTGAAACATGAGGTCTAACAAGGATATGATCATCAAAAGTATTTGAATTGGAATACAATAAGTCCATTCTTGAGACATCGTACCTTGACAAACTCTTAAAAGTATAGATGGTTGAAAATGGTTGTGTTTTTGGTCACACAAATTCTACTTTTATCCGGTTAAGAATTTTGTTGGCAGACTGACAAAGAATCTAAGGCCCTTAACGCAACTGATCTTTGCCTTTTTACATTTCACAGGAGCCATAATAATTGAAAGCTTAGGTTCAGGCCCTCTTCAATTTAAGGACTTCTTTTTTCAGATTTGTTGACGACATCTGCAAAGGCACACGTTTTAGCATTATAGTTTTAGTTACTGGTAATTAGTGCGCTATGATGTGAGCAAACAGGCCACACGTTAAAAAGGTCACTAAGAAAAGGGTCCTAAGTCTCGTAGGACACAACAAAAAGATCACCAGGTAAATCTGTCACAAAAATTATAGCTAAGATTGTTGCTTAATTTATTTTTATTTTTGTATTTTTAAATACCGTGTGTAACTCGTGTCTCAAGCACAACAAACCCACAAACCCATTTTCTTCAGTTTTATTTGCGTGTGACAATTTTAATGCAATCTTTTTGCTTGTGCCCCTTTTTCATGTTGCAACCTGGCTTTTTGTCTGCTTTCTGTAAAACATTCACCGCACCCCATTTGTGCACATTGATTAGTGGAACAATTTCATATAATGTTTTGTCCCGTAATTGGAGGAATTCAATATTTTAATAAACACCTGTGGCCAACTTAGCTGTATCTTGAAATAGGACATCTTACAATCCACATGATGCAATCCTCTATATTCCAGAATAGAAGAATTGACATTTTTAAGACGAAGCTCGTCATCCAGAATTGGTCAATCTATTTGGCATTAACTCTTCCCTGAATCCAAAAACAACTAGTTCGTTCAAGTGGGTATACCAATAATAGTCAAAATGAAGAATGACCAAATGACCTTTGATTGGGTTTTGACAAGTAACCCCGCTTAATTGGTCCTTGATTTGTCCATGAGGATAAAAGGCACAAAATGTTCTTCCATCGGTTTTCAGGGGTTTGTTTTTGACTGGCGGTAACCCATCAATCCATACCGTCATTTCGCGATTGTAGATAGCAGGAATACTAGTTTGAGCTAAGAAAAGCACATTGGTGATTGTATATTGGGC
The DNA here is from genome assembly GCA_010645155.1 of Tigriopus japonicus. Taxonomy (NCBI): domain Eukaryota; kingdom Metazoa; phylum Arthropoda; class Copepoda; order Harpacticoida; family Harpacticidae; genus Tigriopus; species Tigriopus japonicus. The sequence continues at coordinate 1,067,566 of JAAGOF010000220.1, read as the reverse complement.
TCCCAGATCAACCGCAATCCATTGCCCAGAAGTATAACTTGAATATCCCACATACGTTCCTTGCCAAAAACTCTTTGCCCCAAAAGGATCCCCATCAACGGCCTTCTCCGGCCCATTGGCTGCCTTGTTTTGAGTGGTGGCTACGGCCGTTTTATTTGTCGCCAAGTTTCCACCCAAATATTGGCAATAATACTTGGAAGTGATTTCTGCTGGAGCCACTCTTTCATAAAGCTTCTTAACGGGGTCGATTTTGACCCACTGAATATCTTTGGCGGCAAAGTCCCAATTTTGACATCGCGGGCATTTGGTGATATTCTCACCCTCTTCCCATTCAACCAGACCAAGAGTCCAGACCAAACGTCTTACTCCTCCAATGTATTTCTTTTCTTGGGCTAAAGAAATAAATCGGGGAGCCGTGGCATTTCCGGACAAATTGGACATTTGCTCCACAAACTCATCGGAATTTTCCATGGGCAAGATTGCTCCCACACTCAAGCATTTCTCCATAGCCTGGACATAAGTGTGATTGGCAATGACCTCCATGAAAAAGATCTTTGAATGGCCCACGGTGATAGATTGGTTGAATCCGGTGTTCAAGATCTGTTCCTCGTCTGTTATTTTATGGGTCAAATCTTGGGTGAAGTTAGATATATTAGACTGAACCAAGTATTTGAAAGAAAACCCTTCAGGAATGGACGGGATTCGATCTCCTAACATGAGTTCTTGTCGAGTTAGATGTATACAATTTCCGGTTGAGTTTTCAGGGTTGCCGTCCAAGAAAAACTGGTTCAATTCCTTAAAATGGTAAGCCCAACAATCTAAATTGACGTGACACCGTAGTGCACAAATGGTTTCTTGGGTAATATTTCCAACATTGATGGGCAGGCTTGAAACCACCAAAGGCCATAAATTGAGAGAGACGACGAAGATTAGAAGGACAGAGAACAATGTGTTCATATTTGGCCTTTTAAAAAGCGACTGAAAAGCATTTGATTGATTCATGATGATGTTTTCGAATTTAGTGTCATGACGAGCAAAACTTTTGGTTAGAGCTCAGACCAAGTTTGCCCATAAATTGCCGTTAGTTCGAAAAGCAATTGACAATAAGCTTTGTGACATTGGAGTTCCTCTTCCTCGTATTGCCAATTTACATAGAAATTATTGTAGGGAATTCGTAAATTCAAATCTTATGAATCATATTTGTTTATTGAAGGGATCGTATTAAACTTTGTATTGTATTTGTATTTTATTTCGGTCTCGATCATCTAAACAATTACGTTTGATTAGTTGGAGAATAATTAACCGAGACCGTAGGACTATATAATCTTGTAAAAATTGATATGTATTCAAGAAGACTTTGTAGTGGAGGAATATTAATTGGCACAATTTTGTGACAAAAATGCTTTTTTTTCAAGTTTACAT
>JAAGOF010000220.1:1041994-1061249 GCA_010645155.1 Tigriopus japonicus | reverse complement strand
CTCGACTTCACCCGACGGCTCGACTTCACCCGACGGCTCGACTTCACATGATGAAGCAATGTTTGCCCAAAAGAACCCGTTCAATTCGTCGGGTTGATTCGTCGGCACGATCCTCACCCGGGATGGCGTCTGGTTCATGACCAGAGCCTCATGACGACAACGCTGAGTACGGATTTCGTGCTCCAACGAGAGCAATCCAATGTAGATTTCACAGATGACACGGTCATCTTGATCCTCAAAGGTCTCATCCACACACTGGACCTGTATGTGGGCGTCTTCGTAAGCCTCACACTGGGATTCTACGGCTTGGATTTCAATCTCCAGGCTGGCGATCTCCCACAACTCAATGGACGACACGTCCACACAACGAAGTCCCTCCACACGTAACTCGAGGGCTTCAAGGGCTCGACACGCCCGCAAACGGAGCTCACCACGTCTCCTCTTCAACAATGATAGAGGGACACTCTCAACGTTTGGATCCATCTCCCATCCACCACACAACGACGTCCTCGGAATCCCATTGGTTTGATCACATCCGACAACACTTGGATGCTTCCGCCGGCTGCGCCATGTTACGTACTAGTACGGACAAACATGGGAGACCGGGATAACGGTGGAGGTTTATTCACGTAGAATAACGAAGGAAGAATGGATAATAGATGAACAGAACGACAGGTTTATATAGGAAGGAGGAACGCATAACATTGAGGTATGAAGGAGAGCACAGACACGATTTTCAGATACACAACAATGGTTGCAAACAATTAAGTGGGCAAACATTCGAATGGTTTTCGAATTATTCGAATTAGACATCCAGCTTGAAATACTGATATTCACACCGTTTGGTTGTCGTTCAAATCCACAGGGTGGATATACGGAAATTTTTGTTGGACGAGTTACAGCTGTTGAAAAGCAAAGGTTGCACCTTAAAACTTGATATTTCCGAAGATTTTTACTTAAGTTGTGCCCAAACAAACAAATTTCCCATCATGCCTGAGTTGTGTTCGTTTTGAAATGTTGCGATTAAATTATGTGAAGTTTACGTGCAAAATCATGCCTCTGGTCTGACGGTTTATTCTTGACCGGCCCTGAACGATTGGAGCATTTTAAGGTGGAACAAGTGACCATGACTTCAACCCTACAAACGAACTTGTTTGGGCACAACTGCTTGGAAAACGTCACAGCCAAAGGTCAGCTGGGGCCTGAAAATTGTCCAACAAATCGTTAGCCGGGTCTGGCTGAACATGCCCACTCTGGAACTCTGTGTTCTAATCACTTGAGAGTGTGACTGTTCTGCTTCCGTTGTATAGAACATATATGTACCTTCCCAAGAAACCAAAGATAAATGAAAATTGTTTCGTGGACAACACTTCCCCAAAACAAAATGATTTCTCCGTTTAGCTTTTCTTGAAAATCTCTTTCTGTGCAAGTTTTTGAAAGAGTACAAGAGATGGCGATACAAGACCAAAAATGTTTAATTGCACGAGGTTCCCCCTAAAACTCAGGGGAGATTCTTTGAAATATTTTAAAAATAGTGAAAGATTGGATTGACACATTTTGGCCATTTTTTTCGCCATAGGTGGTTCTTTAAGTTGCTTAATGATTTGTTCCCGAATCACACTCTAATGTATTGAGCCAGACATTTTGATTGTTTTCAAACTGCTACTTTTGTCAACAACACCTTGGCGTATTACTTTTCTGCAATTGCTTTCTTAACGATTGGCTTTTGAACAAGAAAATATAAGCAATCAGCTCCAAGATCCTGATCACTAGGAACGGCCAAAAAGTGCAAATGCACTTTTTCATACATTTGGCGTTTATTTGCAAGAATCTGCACTTTTCAGCTACTTTGCGAAATAATGATTTTCATTTTAATAAGTCGTTTCCACCTGCACTTTAAAAGAAGAATTTTTAAAAATAGTGTTTTATGTATTTTTAATGCCCTTCCAAAATTTTGGTTTCTATTAGCCAACGATTCAGTGAGGTCACTAATCTAAACAAAGTCAGGGATTGGTTCAAAATTGAGCCAGCTCAACCAATGACAACAAGGCAGCAATTTTGCGGACATTAGATCACATTTGACGCTTCAACAACACTTAGCAGCGATGACGTTAAGGACCCCATAAACCATTTAGGCCAATTGAAATCAGATGAATCATGGAATAGTCCAAAGAAGATTGGTGTTAAAAGGAAATTTTGTAAGCTTATCATCAAAAAAAGCTCCAATTATCTGGGATTTATTCATTAACAGTATGGCATGGGGTAGGTCACATTGAGCCTTGATTCTGTCTATGGCATATCATTTTGTTCACTTCCATCAGGTCATTCTGATATAGAGGTGAAGAATCTTTCCAAAAATTGAAGTTTCTGATATTGTGGCATTTTTTCTCGAAATGTTTTGGAACGGTGTCGGTGTTTGGTGCTGTCACCCATTCTTACATGTTTTCACTTAAGCTTGCGTGTAGAATCTAGTTGTTTCTTGGCTTTGGTCCGGATTCCCATGGTTGATCGATTGGTGGGTTTGTTGATTGGTTGCCTCTACCATCCTTCAAACATCTTCTGATGCTAGTCATGAAAGGTCTTTTGGTTTTTCCCTCTCGTAAGTTGCTCTTGTTGTTTTGGACTAAAGCAAGACGACGCTTTTTGTGTGGACGACTGGCCGCGTCGGAACGGTAATTCAGGGTCAGAGCGGGAATCATAAAAATCCCAAACGTGCGTCCTTCGATACCGATCATCAAAGCGGCTTATGAGTTTGCTCAAATCAACACCATGTCAATTTTTCAAAAGTAAAGTACGTGTTCATTGAGTCAAGCAAGACAAGAGGGATGATTGAAATTGGTTTACAAATAAAGTTTGAACCCTGATTAGGTCTGGCCCTCTGACAGAAATGTGAGGTTTGGTGAAAAGTTGGTTTTTTATTTCACTCTTACAGGAAGCCTGAGTACTTTTTAGCGCATTTTAAAACACGTTGGTCCGTTGCAATATTGGTACACCACATGTAGCCACCAAAAATATCAGAATCATCTCCTTTTTTAACAGCAGTGAGCTTTTCAAGTTTCGGTCCACCTGCGCAGCACGACTCAATGTCCGCGATCTCACATAGTACTAAAGAAGCAACAGGCAGGAACAAAATACGAAAAACAAAATACCGCAAATATCCATTCAATTTGCTTTGCATATCAACTAAACTACGAAAGTGCACCTTTTTGATTATATCTCAAATAAGTAGATGTAATCAAGGCATAAAAGTAGTTGACTGACACCAACGCATTATTTTTAAACGAGTGAAATCTCGATCTTCAATCGAAAACTCGTCACACTTGAGAAATGAAGGCAGAATCAGATCGGCCTAACGCCAATTCTAAACGATTTATCAATCCCCATCTTTTTCCCCCGCAAACTAAAATATTTTTAAAGTAAGTTGGTTACGTCAACTACTTTGGTCCAATAATAACTTTCGGTTTTGGTATTTATTTTTCCCCTGTTTATTTGGAACTTTGGTTCCAAAAGCCAATTTTGGTCCCACGTTGGTAACACTCGCAATCATGATTAGGCAGCACGTTTTAGGGACTCTTTGATATTTAAGCAGGTGCAGCCAATGCTATTCAAACATTCAGGAAAGGAAATTGTTATAAGGTGGACAATAGCAGATCTTTGTGCACTTTTTGTTAAACTTTCAGCCATTTTTAAACGCTTTTAGGCGCACTTTTTGCCTGTCCCTACTTATCACTTGATTCCTGGCAAACAAACGCGTACTTTCTTACACCGGACGATTCTGTGGCGCATTAGAAAAATAGCGTTGCTGCATGCAGGAAATGTGACGGAATCGGATCATTTTGAACTGTAAAGACTTGTGTAAATTACTTTCACAATGTGATCAATGGACATTGTAGTTAGTGATGGATCAAAACCAAGGCAAAAGAGGAAACCGATACCGAAAGCAAGAGCCTGCAAAATCATGTCCATATACAATTAACTCACCTTAAAACCATTATTGCCCAAAGTAAAGGGGAAGGCACATTCTGTGAGTTTGGGAAATTATTATGTCTATGTGGCTTTTGAACCAAAGCAACAACGAATTTTTCGCGAGCTCCATTTTCAGCGTGCTTTTAATTTCAATAAACAAAATCAAAAACAAAGTTTCTGCCGAAAGTTTCGTTCCAATACTAATGACGATCTCGTTATTTGTTTGTTAGCAATTAAAATCCCCCACCCTACCCGACCTCCTCTGCCTAGTTAGAGGATATTCCGCTTCGAATGGTGCTACCCGAACCCAGAATGAGCCCCATGACTTCATTATATTATTTCTATAGAATATATATCCAATGAGACAATGCTCGCCATAAACATTCTATAAATCCCAATTGAGTTACATATTCTTCTTGTGAACTCAAAAACAATTTCCACTTTAAGTGTGACATTCACATAATCAAACAGTTTCTGGCATTATACGAGAAGTGATGGAACTAAAGTTTTTTTTAAGTTTTGGCCATAGACCACGGTATTACCTAGACTGAGATGTTAGCATCTAAATATCTAATATTTTCTACCATATAAGAAAGTATGTTATATTTTACAGGAGTTTGGTTTAATTTAACGAGGAATTTGTTTACCAATTATAAAATTGTTTTCAAAATTCAAGGCAAGCGGATCTTACTTACCAATCAGCTTACCAAGTCGCAGTACGATCTTGAGATCGTTCTTTGCGTCTAAAAAACTAGCCTCTGATTTTCAAATGTGAATAGCATCTTCTAAAATCGCGAAGTTTTTGAAAAATATGTATTTCTTTCCTTTAAAAACAAGTAAAAAATTCCATTAAAAGCCAAAATCTCCGGACAAGGCCGCCAATCACAATTTCCTTTCTTGGAACCCTCGATATTTACTTGCTCATAGCCTTGGTCAGATTCTCGGCCAATTTGTCCATAAACTCAAACGTGTTCAAATAATCGGCACGGGTGATCTTGTCCATGCCTCCTTTGACACAAATAGCCAAATCCTTGGTCATGAATCCAGCCTCGATGGTTTCAATACATACATCCTCCAAGGTCTGGGCAAACTTTCCGAGGGCATCATTACTGTCCAATTTGGCTCGATGAGCCAATCCTCGAGACCAGGCAAAGATCGAAGCAATCGGATTGGTGCTGGTCTCTTTTCCCGCTTGATGATAGCGATAGTGGCGAGTCACAGTGCCATGAGCAGCCTCAGCCTCGACAGTTTTGCCATCGGGACACACGAGAACGGAGGTCATCATTCCCAAGGATCCGTAGCCTTGAGCTACGGAATCCGATTGGACATCGCCATCGTAGTTCTTGCAAGCCCACACAAATCCACCTTCGGATTTCATGGCTTGAGCCACCATATCGTCGATGAGACGGTGCTCATACCAGATCTTTTTGGCCTCAAATTTCGTCTTGTAGTCGGAGTCGTAAATGGCCTGTTTAAAAAGGGGGTTTAGTTTAATAAGAAGCAATTTTAACGGAACCGGCATTTTGGTCAAATAGATGGTTTAAGCATACTGCAAGACAACCCGTTTTCACTTGGTTGCAAAAAAGAGTGCACCGAGTTAAGAGTACAATGAACTAGTTGTAGATTCCATGGGATGGATTGATTTATAGATATCAACAGTCATATATCGGTTTTGAACAAACTAAAATGCCTTAAACTTAAAGAAAGAACTCCATATGAAGATCGAAGTGTTTTAACAGAATTTTGGCATGGATCATGTCTGAAATGATTTCTCAACCTCCAAGCTTTTCACACCAATTTTAGAGGGAACTTGCCCATTGCTGGATTTCAGTCAAAAATATATTACGTTCCCATAACAACATTTGAAGCTTTTTCATTTGTCCAGAACTGATATACAATGTTTGATGTCTGCAAATCCATGCATTTCGTGGAATCGCACAGTTACTTCCAAATAAGAAGGACCAGATTGTCCATTTTTTGAGTGTACTCTTTCATTGCATTTAACTAATATAAACATAAGGTCTTTTAAAAACCTAGGTTGAGATTCAATCTTAGAGAAGAAGTGGCAATCTACGCCATCTGGTGGCAAAAACAATTTCGGTGCTTCGACAACACGAGCAACTGAACACTAACCACGACTTATTGGCAGACCTGTGTCAATTACTTTGCAAATGTAATTAATTACAAATACTTTGGTCTCAAAAGTAATTAAATACAACTACAATTACTTTATTTTCAAATGTAAATAATTACCATTGCAATTACTTTGATCTGAAATATAAGTAATTACAATTACTTGGAAATGTTATTGCAAATACGTAATTGTAATTTCAATTACAATTACAACACAGGTCTGCTTATTGACTCAAGAATATTTTACTTGAACTCGAATAAACTGAAAATTGGAAGAAAAATCAATTTTAAGCACCAAAGTCTGCAGCAAGTTTAGGATGAGTAAAGCTTTAGAATCATGAGACTTTAACTTTGTTTTTACCTACCAAGTAACGGACCTTTAAGCTTCAACTGAATGAATGCCTTAATTGATCAAAACTTGTACCTGGAAAATGTCCTTGAAGCGGCCGTCATATTTCTTCAGGATGGTGTTTTTGGTGGACAAATAAAGCGGATAGCCTCGATCCAAGGCGTAATTGAAGCAGCAATGAGCAAAGTCCGTGATGCTCTCATCCGTATTATACATGCCCAAAGCCACACCGGCGCCTTTGAACTCATTCACCGTATAAGTGACGGGTTCACCCTCTTCAGGAGTGAAAGTCATCGTGAGTTTGCCTTTGCCGGGCACCAGAAAATCAGTACACTTGTACTGATCAGCATGGGCGTGACGACCCACCACAATGGGCTTGGTCCAAGGTGTCACCAAACGGGGAATGTTCTTGCAGATGATGGCTTCGCGGAACACGGTGCCGCCCAGAATGTTCCGAATGGTGCCATTAGGCGACCGCCACATTTGCTTCAATTTGAACTCCTCCACGCGATTCTCGTCGGGAGTGATGGTGGCGCACTTGATACCCACATTGTACTTTTTGACAGCCTCAGCGGCCTCCACGGTCACCTGAATTTGGAAACGTATTTTTTTCAAATTAGGGCTCGTATTCGCTAAGAGATCAGGGATGGTTCTATGTCTATTATTTTCGTTTTGTCGCAAAAGTCCTGCCTTTATTAAGCTCAAAGGTCTTTCAAAGCCCTTCAAACGTGACCGAGAATGTAATCGGTAGTAAAGAATGTAAATCAAATATGTATATAGATTAGGTTTGTCCGCTGATTTGATAGTTTCAGATGATGCCGTTATGGAAAACCGGCACTATTTTTGGTGCACCAATAGCCGCATCCACTAATATCTCTATTTCTGTAACTGAAGCTAGAGCTAAGGTCGTACTTGTTTTTTCTCGAAAGAATATTTGATGTCCAGGACGGGTTGAGAGTTTCGATGATATTTCATAGATAGGAATAAGCTAGGAATAACTAGTAAGATGAGCAACTTCTATTGCCATTAGTAATAAATTGACTTAACAGTTTCAACATACATGATGCTTCTAGCTGGGTTTAGGTAGGGTATATGGGACCCCATCATGGAAGATAAAGCTCACCCCTCTACCTAACTATCTCTTTCGAGCCATGGAAGGAGGTTGTTGCTATGTCGATATCATGACATTCAAGGGTCAATTCAAAACGCTTTAAAATTGACTTGATAGCAAGAAGAGACTGTTAACTTGCGCTTCCATTCAACTTTAACCGGATCAAATTGAACCTTCGGAATTTCCATAAGATTACGTTTCATCCAGTGCTAAAACTATTTTTCCTCGTCCGTTCAGAGAGCTTCAAAATCATGCCCGGTTTTAATGTTGACAGTGGGTAGAATAGAGAGGTAAGTGGTAAGAGCGCCCAACTGACCTTGTCATCGGTTTGATCCCGATATTCGACGCCCAAATCGAAGGTGTGCAGTTCCATGTCCAAGTGCGGGTTCAAGAGTTTCTCCTTGATCAAATCCCAAATGATGCGGGTCATCTCGTCGCCGAGCATCTCCACCAAGGGGCCGGTTTTAATTCCCATATTGCCAATATGAAATTGGAACAGATTTCACAGAAATGAAATTGCAAGGGAACACACACGTCTGACTTCGAGGAAGTCACCGGAGAAAAAGAACGATTGAGGGCTTAAGGCAGCTAAGAGCAAGAGAGAGAATCGGCCAAAGTCGGCCGAAAGATAATGCTCAAAAGTCAGGCCAGTAGGAAAATAGAAAGAGGCAGGAAGGAAGGTTCTTGTGTACGCAGAGCCGAATACAGACAGGTTTTCAAGCCAGCTGATGATGGGTTGATCAAAGTCCAGCGAGATTTTGGGGATGTGGTCCGAGTCTGAAATGGCAACAAAATCGGGCGGTTTTTAGCCTTTTTCTAATATTAAATTAACCCTACCGCGAAACTAAAAGAAAATAAAGAAATAGCGACTGGCGAAATGACAAACTGCGCGGAATGTCAAAAAAAGCATTTAACCAATCCTCTTATTTTCGAGAAAACTTTGGAAGAATATCCGAAATCGTACTTTGAAATCATGGCACAGATCTGTGATTTGATTGAGATTCAATACTTATTCCTTTTTACTTATTTTTTGTCTCTTAGTATAATATTAAAGTAATGACATAATACTTTTCTTTTTTCATAGCAATTGCTAGTATTCCGCACAATTTTGTGTCTAGCAGCCGATTAAGGTGACATAAAAACCTGGCATCAGTAATAGGTAGGGCCTGAAAAAATATTTGCAAAAAGTGACAAAATATCCAATATATATTTACTTCAAAAACCCAAGATATTTGGGGAAAACCTGATATTCAAGAAATATTTATTTTGGACATGGCCATTTTTTGGTATTTTTGTCGCTGTCCAACAATTTTCCAAATTGGTGAGTTAGATCATATATTTGGGAACAAGCCCAGCCCAGCCATCGCTACATTTGGACTGAGATATGCCACCTCCACGTCAAAAGAGATCTCTGAAGAAACCCGAAACTTTTTGAGAAAGAACTTTTACGTTGACGACGGCTTAGGTTGTGCCAACTCTGTTCAGGAGGCTGTTGAGGTCTTGGAGCAAGCCCGGAAGGTCTTAGCCACCTACAACATTAGGCTACACAAAATTGTGTCCAACTCCCGGGAGATCCTTGCTGCCTTTCCAGCAACAGAGCTGGCTCCAGACCTGAAACACCTTACTTTGGAAGATGCACCTACTCAGCGTACCCTTGGAGTGGCTTGGGACATTGCCAGCGACGTCTTTGTTATCAAACTCAAGGTTCCAGCCAAACCGTTTACCAAAAGAGGAGTCTTATCCACCACCAACACCATCTTTGACCCCTTCGGAATGGTCAGCCCCATCACACTCACTGGGAGATTGTTGCTACGTTCAATATTAGGAGACAGGAATTGCGGAGACAGTCGCGCGTGTGGTTGGGATGACGCACTTCCTGCAAGTTATCAGCCCAGGTGGGACTCTTGGCTGGATTGTCTAAGCTCTCTGGACACCATGTCAATGCCCCGAAGTTTGTGCCCCACTGGCTTTGGAACTATTACCGTCAGTGAATACCATGTCTTCTCCGATGCATCCAATGAAGCCATTGGCTTCTGCATTTACCAACGATTGGTAAATTGGAAGGGTCAAGATCAGGTGGCGTTTTTGTTGGGGGATTCCAAGCTTGCACCAAGATGTGCTACATCCATCCCTCGACTCGAGCTATGTGCGGCTGTGGAGGCTGCCCAGGCTGCCAAGCAACTATTAGAAGAAGTTAGCAAGCAACCGGATCAAGTATTCTATTACACGGATAGCAAGGTGGTATTGGGTTACTTGAGCAACTCTGAGCGAAGATTTAAGAAGTATGTCTCTCGGCGAGTGGAGTTGTTGACCTCACTCTCCCCCCAACATGGGTGGCAATATATTTCAACCCATTTAAACCCAGCTGATATTGCCTCCCGGCCTTGCAAGCCCCTTACCCTGTCTCTAACACGTTGGCTGGATGGACCAGAGGTTCTGTGGTCGAGTAGTGGAAGAAATCCATCAATAAATGAGTTCCAGCAAACAAACGAGCCTCTACCCGAAGAAGATCAAAGTCCAGAGGCCGTGGTCCTTGGAACACAACTGGAGCTGGGCTCTGAGGTTTGGTTGGGTCTCATACGTCGCTTGGGAACTTGGTCACAGCTACTCAGTGTTGTAAAGAGGGTCCTCAACATTGCCAAAATATGGTTGACTCGAAGCCGAAACAAGCTCTCCAACGCCAACAATGAAAACGAAATTTTTTCAAGGACTGAGGTGGACCCATCGGTGTTTCTTTTAAGAGAGATTCAGAGTCAATATCGGACCGAGATCCAATCTTTGCAAAGGGGAATTCCTTTGCCATCAACACATCGCCTGGCCTCACTAGACCAATTTGTAAATGAAGCAGGGTTGCTTAGAGTCGGGGGAAGACTCAGGCAGTCCACCCTACAATTAGGAGTCAAATGCCCAATCTTCATTCCCAAAGATCACCCCGGCTCAAGAGCTATCGTACTACACTATCTCATTTCCGTGGAACACCAGGGCCGTCATCTTACACTTGGAGCGATACGCTCAGCCGGCTTCTATGTGGAGAGAGCCAGAGGACTCATTCAGCAATTTTTGGGACAATGCGTCATTTGTAAAAGACTTCGAGGACAACTGGAGACTCAAAAAATGGCCGACATCCCCCTGGAACGCCTAGAAGCCTCTCCTCCATTTACCAATACAGGCTTAGATACAGTCAGGAGCAAAAGTATTCGTAACCTCGAAAATTTTATTGATTTTTAAATGATACTCGATTTTTGAAAAATACATTTATGAACCATTTTGCTCCTTAGTTATTCTTTTATCATTTAAAAGCTATGATACTTTTCTTTTTAAAAATTTACAAGATTTTGCTTAAAAAACTGCTCAGAACATGTTTTAGACCAAGAGCAAAAGAATTCGTAACATTTTGTCAATAGTTTATTGAATGCCCTTTTAGCTGAATTACACTTAAGAGACGTTTTTTATAATCATTTACAAGATTTTTACATACATCTGAAGGAATGTTAGCCCATTCTTCATAACAGATTTGCTCCAGTTCGTCAATTGTCTTTGGACGTCTTGCACGGATACGGACTTTTAATTCTCTCCAAAGGTTTTCAATTGGATTAAGGTCCGGATTCATGGAGGGCCAGTCCAAGACCTTAATCCGATTGTCCTTCAACCATTTCTTGACCAAAATGCTGTTGTGCTTAGGGTCGTTGTTGTGCTGGAAGACGAACTGTCGACCAAGCCGAAGTTTCCGCGCTGAACTCTGGAGATTCTCAGCCAAGATATCCCGATAGTCTTCTTTTTTCATTGTCCCATGAATTCTCACGAGGTTACCGGTGCCTTTGGCGGAAAAGGAGCCCCATAACATGATCGATCCTCCACCGTGCTTGACCGTAGGGATGGTGTTTTTTGGATGAAACGCTTCTCCTTTACGTCGCCAAATCCTTTGAACATCGTTGTGACCAAAAAGCTCAACCTTTGTCTCATCTGACCAAAGAATCCTAGACCAAAAGTCACTGGTCTTGTCAAGGTACTTCTTGGCAAATTCCAAGCGAGCCTTCAAGTGTCTATCCTTGAGCAAGGGAGTCTTCCATGGGCGACAAGACTTCAATCCTGCTTTGTGAAGTGAGCGAGCAACAGTAAACCTCAAGATGGACAATCCATTTTCACTGAGACTGTTCCGGATGTCCTTGACCGTTGTTCAAGGATTATTTGTGACCTCTCTGACAATCTTCCTCTCAAGTCTGGCTGACAGTTTCCTTGGACGACCGGATCTTGGGAGGTTTTCAACCGTTCCGTTCTTTTGTGCCTTCTTCACGACGTACTGAATCATTGAAATCGGGATGTCCAGGAGCTTCGAAATGGCTCTGTAGCCATTGCCTCCATGATGAAGACATACGTTCTTCAACTTCAAGTCATTAGGTCAGATGTTTTGTGTATTCCAAGGTGTGCTAGCAAAGTTGACTTCAAGGCAACTTCAAGGCAGTTTCAGCCGTTTTGTTGATAACATAAGCTTTCTTGAATCAGAAGTACACCCAGCAACTCATGAAAAAGAAAAGTGTACCATTGGTGCCAAGGTGCAACAAGTAGATACGTCAACAATTTTCCAATGCTAGTCATATGTTTAGCATGCACAAACATGTGCTAGTTCCATTGACTTCAAGTAAACTTCTAGCAAGCTGGGTCGCTATTTGGACTTAGCATCAGGTTTAATTGGTGAGAGGTTCTCCGAGAAGCACGCCTAGAGAGGAGCATACCAACGTTGTGGAAGCACTCCCATTTGAATACTTCAACACTGATCAATCGAACTGCAAGCGAACTTCCTTCCAGTGTTTCCTTAAATTAGCTGCCAAAATTTGCATGCTGCTGTGAGATCAATCAATGTTTTGAGTTGAATGGAGTAATATGAAATAAAGAAGGAGAAATGTGGAAGAGCTGAATCAGCGGGCAATTAGTGTTTTGAGAGGATGAATTTACGATCATAGATGTAGAGGCACTTCTAGGTTGGAATGAGAGACTTACTTTCCAAAATGGCAGCTGTCTCAACAAAACCAGCCAATTGAACTACAAAGTGTACTAACAAGTACACTTTCTAGAGTTGCCATCAAAACATATGCTCACACCATTTACTTGAACTGGACGATTCATATTGCGTTTGGCACGATTTGTCAAAATTGCACCCAACAAACTATCAGAGTGCCACAAGTTCAAATTGAATTAGTAAATGAAATCACTGAATGTGATTTGGTTTGGTTGCAGAAATCTTCAAAGGTGCTGTGTTTATAAAGTTAATGAAAAGTTTACTCTCAAGTAGACTTTGTAGCATACCTTCAAGTAAACTAGCAAGCATTCCAAGACCAATACAACCAAAACATATGACCTATTGTCGAGCTCCTTGACCTTGGTCATGATTGGCTGACTGTGAAGCAATTGTTCAATTCCGTAAAATTTATAAGATCCAAGAAAGATCTAGAAAATCTTGGAAAAAAGGAGACTAAATGACTTTTCTCCGGCTTTCCAGAATGTTCTACATCTTTCGATCATTTTTTTCTGATGAAAAATCTGTTTATAAACCTATTTTGTTAACTTTTTTGCGCGTTACGAATACTTTAGCACTATTTAAAATTTTATTTTTAATAATTAAAAGTTAGTTTCAGACATTTTTATAAAACAATTGCGGGAAACTGGTATTATTCTTAATCGGAAATAAATATTACATTCTTACAAACTTCTTAGCATAGTATTTAATTGGATATAAAGGATTTTCTGGTTTTCTCGTCACGTTCCAAATACTTTTGCTGCTGACTGTATATTCGGCCCTTTTTACATTGAAGAAGGAAGGGCCACCCGGAAAACAAAAACGAAAATGTGGGTGGTGCTATTTACATGCCTTGTTAGCCGAGGAGTACATTTGGAAACCCTCCCGGCTATGGACACTTCCTCGTTCAAAAATGCATTGAGGCGGTTTTTGGCCCTAAGAGGATGTTGTCAAACTTTCCGTAGCGACAATGGAAGCAACATTATTGTTTCCCTGAATCAGGAGGCAGACGGCACCCTGGACATGGACGAGATAACAGGCTTTATGGATACCAAGGAATGTCGCTGGATTCTGAACCCCCAACATGCTTCTCACTTTGGAGGAATTTGGGAACGTAAGATAGGTTCTGTAAGACGGGTCCTTGAGGGCTCTTTGAGTGCTTTGGGTCCCCATGCTCTCTCAAGGGACGAGTTTCAAACCTTGCTGACAGAAGCAGCGGCCATCGTCAACTCCACGCCCCTCTGGGAAATATCCATGGATCCCAACGATCCCCTGCCGTTGTCTCCCTCAATGCTCTTAACCTACAAGGACAAACCACACTCAAATATCATGGACACGTTCACTGAGAAGGATATTCTAGCTTATGGAAAGCGGCGTTGGAGAAGGGTTCAGATATTGGCCGAAGAATTTTGGAAACGATGGCGACAGGGATACCTGGCCATTTTGCAAGATCGACGTAAATGGTTAAAGCCTAAACGTTCCCTTGAAGTTGGCGACGTCGTGATGCTCCATGACAAGCTTGTTCAAAGATGTCATTGGCCTACCGCACTCATTCAAGCAATCAATCCCAGTTCTGACGGCCTTGTATGAAAAGTCACAGTGGCAGTGGTAAAAAAAACGCCCCAATGGTCAGAATTACCGCAGTCTCTTCGAAAGACCAATCCATGAATTGGTGTTGTTAATACCAAGTGGTTAACCTTGGTCCTTCCTTTCTCGTATCCTAGTGAGTTTCCCCAAGGGCGGGGGAGTGTTCCGTCAGCAAGCTGATACATTCAATCAATGTTTATTGCGAATCTTGGTCATGTTATGGCGTATTAAAAAATGGATATATGTATAATCATTTAAAACTAAAAAAAGACATGTCACAAGTTAAAAAACGTTAAAAATAGTTACGTAAAATCATGATATCACAGTGAGTTGACTAGAATACGTTCAGTGCACATGGAAGAAATGAAGCGGGGATTGACAGACAGTGCAGATGCAGTTGGGTAGAGGGAGATGATGAAAATCTTGGTTATTGCAGTAGAGAGGGTGGGTCAGATTGTAAACGTTAAACGTCCAAAGATCGGCTGAGAGGTTGCGTGATCAATATCAACATTCCATTTCATTCCCTAAATTGTCATACATTACATTGTCATATACATTTAGATCAATGTATAAGAACAGTACAACAAAGATTAGTGTAATAAGTAGGGACAGGAAGTTAAGACGAATAAAACTGTCAAATTAGACGAAAAAAGACGAATAAAATTGACCGATTAAACAAAAAAAGATGAATAAAAGTTCCCAACAGATGGAAAAAAAAGAAAAAAAATACTTGCAACATGGAAAAATCGAATTAATTTCCCAAAAAGGTGAATGAACCTATCTTATAAGAAAGAAGAAAGATTAAATGCCCGTCCAGACAAAAAAAAAGACGGTTAAAGCTGCTCCCACGACGTTATGTATGTCCCTTTTGATTAGGACCAATGTGTCTGAACTGATCTGACTGTCAAAAACGGTGAAATCTAGAAAATTTTAAAAAAGTAGTACCTAATGAGCAAGAATTAGCCGGTAGTACACATACGTCAAATAAAAACCAAGAGTTAAAAATGCCTTTTTAAAGGAACGTTTTTTGTACAGCTATACTTAAAATCAGATTTGCAAATCCAATACTTGTTTTGATGGCCTTTTCAACCCAATACTAATCTTTTCTTTCTGTGTTTGTCTAGCAACTGCATGAGTACAAGTTAATTTATTAGCGTGGATTGTATTTTGTTCGTGCAAAACCGCAACTGACAATCAAAATATTACATTGGCCTATGATTGGTATGACTATTTTCGAGCTATCTAATCAAGAAATATCCTTTTTCCTCCTAATGTCTTTTTTCACGGAATGTTATTACTTGGCCACGCAACCTCTCTCAGCCAATCTTTGGACGTTTAACGTTTACAGGGTCAGATTGAACAGATCCTTCGTCAGTTCCCGTCGTTGATGGAGTTGGGCAGGAAGCCTGACGAAGGTGCGTGACCGCCAATATTCCGAAGGGATGTCGGGCCAAGGACAATAAGGTGTTGTCAAGTCCTTGACCGGGAATGACAGCATGAGTCCAGACATTACCTCCGTAAAGGTCAGGTTCCTAACACTGTTGGACACTAACCTTGCCAACCCGATGGTGAAGGGCTCGGTTTCGCATATGAAATGCGTCCATGCATTGTTGGCATATTGGGGCACGCAGAGGTATCGTTTGAGGAATTTGGTGAAGGTGGCATCGGCGGATTTGAGAGCGGATTAGGCGGAGTTGGGAAGCCAGAGATGAAGGCCGTAGAGGAAGATGGGGGTGATGAAGGTCCGGAAGAGTTGAAAAACTATTGGCAGAGGATGATTCTTTATTGGAAGTCTATTGAGATGTCAAACTCAGGGTGGTGTGATGTTTTGCGGAGCCAAGCGGAAACTGGACTCGCAACCTCAAACAACATGATCGTAAATCGGCAGGCCGCATGTTATCGCACTTAATTCAAAAGCGAGAAGATACCAAAATCAAGTCGAATTAGCATTCGTCGAGTATATACTATCCCTATCTGCTGCGTTTCAAACACAGGAGTTGTCACAAGAATAAACTCGAGGCCGGTTTATCTGATTTGATTTTGGTGTGCTCTCGCTTTTAAATTAGGTGCGACAACATGCGGCCTGCCGTTGTTGTTTGAGGTTGCGAGTCCAGTTTTCGTTTGGCTCCGCAAAACATCACACCACCCTGAGTTTGACATCTCAATTGTAGATGTATCCGTTCCTGGCCCTAGCCTTGGTTATTGCGAGGTTGAGATGCTTGGAGAAGGAGAGTTGAGTAGTGGAGGTGAAACCGATATGTAGTTGAAAAACTTCACAATTTCAATCGGACTATTGTTGATGTGGAAGGAGGTGGGAGGCAGACGACCTTTATGGAAAACCATGGCCTTCGTCTTGATGGTGTTGACTTGAAGGCCGTTCTCTTGGCAATAACCGTGAAGAGCATTGATGGCATTTTGCAATTCCACAGCTGAATCAGCCAAGAGAACCAGGTCGTTTGCATATTGTAGATATTGTATTCTATTGTTGTTGATGATGGGGCCTTGGTGAGAAAGGGCTTCGGGCAAGTTGGATACATAAAGGTTGAAAAGGATTGGCGACAGTGGATCCCCCTGCGGGAGGCCGATGGATGTGAAGTAGCAGGGGGATAGGTCCTCACCAAATCAAATGTAGCATCTAAGTCCCGCGTAGATGTCCGCAAGCAGGACACAGATAGAACGCGGAATTCCCCATAGTTGGAGTTTGGAGAATAACCACGTTTGGTCCACCCTGTCGAATGCTTTGAAGAAATCCACAAAGCATCTGTAAACTCTCCTCTTAGTGCTGATGTTTGCGTGCACAATTTCATAGAGGAGAGTGGCTGCCGAGGTGGTTGAGCGGCTTCTCCGGAAACCGAATTGGAACTCTGGAAGGAGATTCCTTTCCTCGGCCAATCTGGAGAAACGGGCAGCTAACAGGGTGGACATCATCTTCAAGAAGGGGTTTTCCAAGGCGATGGTCCGATGATTGTCTGGAATGTCCTTGGGCCCCTTCTTATGGATGAAGATGATGGCTGACTCCATCCAGTCTGGTGAGAAGAAAGATGTTTTTGGAGGGCGTGGCTGAAGAGATCTTGTAGGAGTGGTTGGATTTGGGTCCGGAGAAGTGAAAGTTGGAAGGGAGAAACCCCTGATGTCGACGGGGCCTTGCTCTTCATCTTCTTGAAGGCCTCATCCATCTCGGATTCCGTGAAGGGCTGCAAAAGGGGATGATGTTCTTCCAAGCAGCCCTGGACCTCCTCCACCACTGTTTCTGATGACGATGAAAACAGTTCTTGGCAGTGGAGGAGGAATTGGCTCACCGGAATTTCCGAGTTGGCGGCGGGCTTTTTAGCACGTTTGTGCAAGCCCGCCATCCTGGACGAAGCCGATGAAGAGAGCAGGTTCTCCACTTCCAATCTTTGGTGGACCGACTCGGCGCTCCGCAGAGACTTGTGATATGCAATTCTTGCAATTGCATATTGCTCCCAAGTCTCTGGTGTTTGGCTCCTCTTGGCACTTCGCAATTTTTGAGGCATTTGACCCCTCAGCTCTCGATGGTATGAACTGAACCAAGGGGTCTTGGGTCCTCTTCTCCTCACCTGAACTGAAGAGGACTCTTGGAATGCTTGCGAAATGCCTTGGGCCACTGCAGTTGGATGGTAGTCCTTCCAGGGAACATTCATGCACATTTGTCTTTTTAACATTTATGCCCCTCCTTTATTTCCGTCACGCTGAGTTCAGCTGTTTCACTCGTGATAAATATTTTCTCGTTGCACCAAAACAAACCTTGTGAGACAATAGTCGCCCATGATATTTTCACAAAATGTAACCAAATGTGCCGCGTTCCCCGTGTCTAACCCGTCACTAAGGTACCTGTAGACCCGCCAATTAATCGGACTCGAATTACACAATCGACTCGTTCTTGGAAGGGATTTATCTAGGGCAAGTATGATCAAGCACAAACAAGGTCAGAATAAAACTATCATTACATTGCTAGAACAAGTCAATGCCACATATTTTGCACAATTTCTTGAATTATGCCACGTTATGTCTCTTTGCAAGTGTGTGCACAGTGCGAGTTGGTCGTCACACATGTCGACGCTCTCGCTCTATGAAAAGGCACAACAAAGCCACACTTTAATTGCCCTATTACGCGGGAAAACAAAACCAGGTAAGCCGCAACAATAAACTCTGAAATGCCGAACTTTTCATTAGGGGTGACGAATGATTGACGAAAGATTAACTCATGATTTCAACATTCCCCCTCATTCGCAGCTCCTATGATCCAAGTTGCACAAGTGGTTCAGTTTGGAGAGCTTGGATCTAGGCAGGGTTGGTGAGTAATTGTAAAAGCAATTGCAATTACGTAATTTCAATTTCAATTACCATGAACCGAGAAAAATATCAGCAGAGACCTTCCGTTGCCAGACCAACCTTGCATTGATTTCCAAAATGGTTGCCAGGACATAATATTTGATGCCACTTTTTGGCCACATGTCAACTCTGTTTCTTCGATGACCATCATTTTTTTGAAAAAGATCATTTCTCAAAAGTGGTTGCCATTTACCGTCAGCTGACGCCTCGAACGGCGGACACGCGTTTTTTACCTCTCGTGACATTTAATGGTTTTAATCTCGTTTATAATAGTTTGACTGTGGTTGTGATATCCGTGAGTGGGGCCACGCCCACGACTGGCCGTGGCCCCCAATGACCCTGTGAAAACTTCCCTTCAGTGCACCCCTTCCCCTTCCAATCCTTCCTCTTTCCATAATCCCTCGGCCACGTCTTATTCAAGACGTGAGCTGCTAGCCCTCAAACCTTCAACGCCCTTGCCTTCTTCCCAATCTTCCTTTCCCTTTCCCCCACTATCCCATATCAATTCATCTCTTCTAGGTCAGATTGAACAACTCGGTATCGCGAGGAATCATCGGCGGCAGCGGAAGCAGCGGAGAGGAGGGAATCAACCGGTGTCAGCCCTTTTCCTCAACTGCCATGGACGGGCGAACATGCTGCGAGTGGCTGGAGTGGGTCAGTGCCTCAACAAGATCCGAGGACACGCCTTCACCTTCCTATCCGAGACGTGGGTCACTGAGGAGAAGCACGAGAGCTGCTTTGC
>JAAGOF010000220.1:1011774-1040064 GCA_010645155.1 Tigriopus japonicus | reverse complement strand
AGCCAGGATTGCCATCTCTACCGTCCAACCCTTGAACAGCAAATAGGCCTGTAGTGTAAAAATATTTGGACGATCCTTCTGCTATTCATAAGCTCATGGCAGGTTTCTATTATTTGAAGAAATGACTTGAGCCTTAATCATTTTGCAAGATCCAAATCACAATTATAGAAGGCCTACAATTTGAAGTCACCCTTGTTTGTTTTGCCAGTCGCTTCTCACTCACAACATTTGAAACATCTTGAAAAATCATCTTGAAATGTGATTAATTCATCTGTTCAGTGCTTTTTAAGTGTGATTTTTAAGTCATGTTCAGGTCATTTGGCTCATGGCAATACTCCTTCATCTGCTGTAGTGCTACAGTCTATGATTGATGGCACACCCACCTTTGATAGTGCAACAGCTTCAGTGACACAAGTACCTTCTCACCCTAAGTTATTTTGGGAATCAATCAAGTCTCAACCACTGCTAGAGTGTTCATGGTGTGAGTTCATCTTGATGCCAAGGCTTGTTCTGTTGGTGATTCAGCCATATACCAAACATCCATATACTTTTTTTTAAATGTGAGTGAACCAAGCAAGTAAGAACCAAGAAAGTAAGTGTGTGCATTGTGTGAGGCATAATTCTGGGCATCTTTTAAGCTCAAAACAGACTATTTTTCTTAACAAATACGTATGTGTCCAAAATTGAAACACAAATGTATTTGGTCCATTGACAAAGTCGCCAAAGAAAGAATTTTTTTTTGATAGTCATTCTTGTAGTGCTTTATATCTTGCAGTGTCAAGTACTTAATGATCTCAATGAGACGTCGTTAAGCAGATCAAGAAACTGTGGGAGTGTGACTTGAATCATATCTTATAACATGGTGCAGTGGTGGTAGGTGGCCATCTCTTTCCCACAACAGTGATCTCCCCTTGAAGGTTTGCGCCAGGTGATCTCCGCCAAGGTAAAATCCTCCAACAATCGACTCCGCCAACATTGGAATCTGCCATGCTAAATTCCCCCAACATAGAACTCCACCACTGTAAACTCCAAAAGGGTTAATTCCGCCAAGGATCATCTCCGCCAACAGTGATTTCCGCCATGGTAAACTTTACCATGGTAAACTCCGCCATGGTAAACTCCGCCACGGCAAACTCCGCCATGGTAAACTCGGCCACAATAAACTCCTCCATGGTAAACTCCGCTAGTCCCCTGATAATGATTTCCACCATAAGCAATTGCGCCATTGTATAAGCCTCGACAAAATAAACTCCACCCTTGTCAAATTTCCTTTTGTTAGAAAGATCACTTCTTATGCTTACACTGAGACCATTAAAAACCAACTATATGTTTACCAAGTCCATTCATTGATTCATCAGCGCTATTATGGCACAATAACCCAGAAGTTTCTCATGTGAAAGTTTTCTGAGGCGGTTTTTTGGGGGGCGGAGTTTGCCATGGTGGAATTCACTTTTGGGGGAGTTTACCATTGGGGAATTTAGCGTGGCGAAGTTTACCATGGCAGAAATCATTGTTGGGGGAGATGATTGTTGGCAGAATTAACCGTGGTGGAGTTTACCATGGCGGAGTTCAATGTTGGCGGAGTTGATTGTTGGGGGAGTTTACCCTGGCGGAGATCACTTGGTGCAAACCTACAAGGGGAGATCACTGTTGGGGGAGTTGTACGGGAACCGTGGTTGTAACATCCAAGTGCAGTCTGATGTACAGGAACCAAACCGTGGGATTTTGAGGACGTCGTCTTTGTTATTGAGGTGGATTGGGGATGGGTCCAAACATAGAGCGTGTCACTCTGTCTCTATGGAAGAGGAGACGTGGTGTGCTACATTTGTGGGCATTTCAAGCCCTCGAAGCCCTTGAGTCCCATGTGGAGGATCTTTGTTTGATTGACGTGTCGTCCATTGAGTTGTGGCAAATCTCCGCCCTGGAGAGTGAACTCCAAATGGTTGAAGCCCAGTGAGGAGACGCCCACATAGAGGTCCAGTGTGTGGATTAGGCCTTTGTGCATGACAACGACTGTGTCATCTGTGAGCTCCACACTGGATTGGTCTCTTTGAAGCACGAAATCCGAACGTTATGTTGTCGTTGTGAGGCTGTGGTCTCAGACCAAACGCCGCGTTGGTTGCGAATCTCGTCGGAGAAAAATCGAACCAATGTTTTGAGCAACAGGTTGTTACTGGTCAAAATGACCCTGTTGTGTGAAGTCAAGCGTCGTGGGCAGTTGGAGTTTTGTCGCCCTCAGACAAGTTCGATGTTGATATTGTTGTGCGCCCTGTTGTAAGAACCACTGTTGGCATCATTGAGCCAGGACATCCTGAGTGAAACTTGCCCAGCTGTATGGGAGTTGTCGTTCACCACCCGAGGCGGTGGTTGGGCTTGTGTCTGCCCTATTGTTATGATTGAAAGTACCATTATTTGCACAATGTTGAAATCAAGTGGTTGAGGGGAAAATTTGATTTGGGGGAGGTGTAATGTAATTCTCTCTGCTCTCCTTTATGCCTCCTTGTGCGTTCCCTTTCCTATTTAAACCGTCATTGTCTTGCCTATATTACCAATTCTTCCTCCTTATTCTACGAATAAACTTCATCCACTATTCTCCCGGTCTCCCATGTATTAGTACATAACACTGATGATTCGCACTGGTGATTGGGCAATAGCATTCACTTGAACATTCATCTGATTCTGACAAAGTGCAATAGCAAACCAGAGTACTTTTTTTTGTTGATTTTGTAGCGATGTGACTTGGCGCTGGGGTTGCCAATTTACCTAGGTGAAATCATATTCCCCTACGTCTAGCAGTCTTCATAATCCTGTTTTTTTTTTCTTGAAGGAGCACCAAAAGGCAAGGCATCCCTGACTTTTGTGACTTCTGAGCAGGGTTGCAAATCAAATAAGTGCTGTACAGTACTCAGAGAAGTTATCTGATACTGTATGTTTTCAAGAGCATTCATTGTTCAATTTGTTACCCATTAGTCTTCATTGGGAATATGTAGGAGCTGATCCTCTAACAGCATTTAAGGCAGGATTGGACAAATTTTTAAGTACTATTCCTGACCAAACCATTATTCGAGTGTTGTACAGATCTGCCAACAGTGATTAATTGGTAGATCAAATTTCATATTTATGGTTATAAAATATATTAATCATTAACTCTCTTTACAGGGAATCCCATTCCTTGTAGCAAAATTAAAAAATCCGTCCCCCTTAAAAAACCTCAAATTTGTGTTTGCTCATATACAAGAGCAAAGCACCCATTCTCCAAGAGGTAACCCTACCTTGCAACCTCCTGTGAAAAAAACTTGTGCAAGCCAAGATTTCACATCACTAAGATTTTGCTGTCAATCACCTGATTATGTGATTTAATTGGGACATTAATCGGCCCATATTTAAATTCCACACTCCATAGCAAATGGGCTAACTAGTTTAGATATGATTCTGATACGGAAAGGTTTCCTTTAATAATGAACTTTGGCTTTCCCCATGTTGGATGACATCACAGACTGTCCCTGTCGGTCGGGTATCCATAGGTTTTATTGGCCAGTCTCTATAAAGGGTCGGTAGGTTGTACTACTCTCGCTTGTAAACAGTCAGACGATTTATTCCAAGGTTGCGTGAGTGTATTTCTCCTAAAGCAATAGTAATCTACTTAAACTAACTTAATCTAACCTCACCTCGTTCATTTCCTGACAAGCAGCATAGTTATTGGTGGACAGAGGATTGGGGTCCCCGGCCCAATTGGAACTCCTCTGCTCTCAGAATGTTATCCAACCACTTCCTATGAGTGAGGAGCCCAACAAAAGTTTTTACGGCCAATTACCCCAAACCGTGCTCTCCACCGGCATAGGAATGCCGAATGGAGAGTCCAAAATTGTTCAAGTCCTGCAAGCTCTCCCCAGCCAGTTATGGCTTCCTGCATCCACTTGCAATCAAACTCCGATCCGAAGTAACAAGGATATGGATCGTGGGGACTCGCTGGTCGCATCCACAATAAAGAAATTCGCGACAGATGTGGATGTTGCCAGGAAAGTAATGGAGCGTTCTGCCGCGAAATCAGGAGTCGGAAGCTTATCTACACAAGAATGTCCTTCCGAAGCCTGTGGCGCTAGCACGTCTCATTCACGTAAAAGTGATGTTCCGAAATCTCTAAAATCAAGATTCCTCATAGTCAGTCACTAAAATCATCATCATACTCAGTTAGTTCAAGGCAATCAAAAGATCGTCAAAGAAAACGAAAAAAAATCGTCGAAGAAAACGAAAAAGTCATCCCGTGGTGACAAATCTTCGAGTTCGTCGAGTGATTCGAGTTCTTCCGATGAAGACACAAAATCCGTCGCCCGAGCGAAGGACGAATACTTGCCGCACCCGTTGGCAAAATTAATCGGCCAAGAGGGGTCCACCAATAACTGTGCTGCTTTGTTAAGAGTTAGGAAATGAACTAGGTTAGCCAGTGTAATACTATATAATTATTCCGTTACCTGTTGTAACTTTAAGTCAATCAGAGAATAGTTAATACACCCTGACATGAAAGTTTGTCGTGATTTTGAACCAAAATATTTTCATTATATGAGAATAGATTTGAACGAATTGACATCCAATCTGACGAACAGCAATGCTGTAGAGTGATCAATCAGTGCTCTGGGGAAGGCCCAGAACAAAGAACACACCCACCAACATCCGCAAGGTTAAGGACATGGTGAGGAAGAACCCCGTATGCAACATACAACAATTTGCCATGAAAATTTTGTCATAATTTTGAAGCAAAATATTTTCATCATATATGAATGGATTTGAACAACTTGACATCCAATCTGTCCTCAACTAGTCTTTTCTTCCTCGGAAATGATATTTGGGATGCTAACGACCAAAGTGGAAAGTGTGGACGGCTCGACGTTTTTCCGCACTTTTTCAGGTGTCTTCCCTTTGCCTAAAATTTTGATGAACTGTTGAGATTCCACGACCTCTTGAATTATGACGGGCAGTAATAGTTCCCGTTATTTTTGGTTAGAGGTGTTCCAAAAACTAGTCTCCTTTCTCCAAAACCAAGAAAAATTTGATTCCCGCCATTCACTATTTTTTCACAGCGGTTTAAAGGCAGATGGAACCGTGCAAAAAGAAACGCCAGACATCAAGTTGACAATTGCTGCTCCAGGAATAATTTGTCACCTATTTGCCCTTAAATTACATCCTAACTAATTCAAAAATATTTTAGGCACTTGTGGGGGCACATGGGTGGTTTGATTGCGCCAAAGTGTCCACGCATTGCCGTCATTTTTAGGCTCAAAGTATGACGACGGCACAACTTTCGTATCAGGGTGTACTTTCTTGAAGTATGACACAATAAGGCCCGAGCCTGTTGTCAGGAGATTAAAAAATGAATAAATACTAATTTTCACTTGTGCTGCATAGTCTTAGGCATCGTTATTACTCAAGTCTTTTATACATCATACTCCAAAGTTGAATCTGAGCCCGTTTGCCGAGTACAGAGAATTTAATCGTCTGTTACGATTCCGTAACACCCAGCGATTAACTGCCCTTATTACATCCGTTGCAGAAACAATAAGCTCATCTTTTCCGACCCAGAGAGTGGGATGGCACAACAGTTTGTTGACAATTCAACTGTCCCAGGCCATGGACATATTGCAAGAAAGTGTCTCGGCTATAATCTCAATGCCGATTTCCTGAGGCTGCGTGATCTATTTCTTTAAAACTGAAACAAAGTTAGGTTGGATTACATTCTATTGTGTTAGATAAGGTTACGTTTTAGGTTAGGTTTTAAGTTAGGTTAGGTTAGGTAATTTGCTTTATATCAAGTCCAAAAGTTGAAATGATACTTCTTTCCCATGAGCTTCTTTAGTTTCATGTAATAATTAGCGACAAAGTCAAAAATTGAAAGGTGAATTGCAAAAACTTATTTAAATAGCTTCTGTCATATATATTATGAGAACAAAATATCAAAACTTTTTGCAAAGTTAGGCATAGCAGTCTGTAGCACTGTCGGCCTGACGACTGCTACAAATGCGCAACTTCACCAGGGCTTCCAGATAATTGTTCAACAAAAAAGTCATTTCACATGACAATGTAATAATGTGCACAAGGAAAACGCTCTAATGGCTTCAAGTGACGTTCTAAATATTCACCAATCAATTTCGTATCTAGTTAGATTAAATTTTCCTAAAAAGTAAGAAACTCAATGCAAATCAGCGTGGAGATTCATCAAGAGCTGACGTTACCGAGTCAATTCACAGCAGCATTGGGCTTGCACGCGCATCGATGTTTAAGGAGAACAAGAAGGTTTTCTTCCGGCACCCACGGTTTTGGCCAGCCTTGGCCTTCAAAGGCTATTAAGGTCAAACATTATGCTTTTAAAGGTAAGCTGAGATCATGAGCGTCAATTTGATAGTAAATAGTGCATAGGTAAAGTTGCCTCAAATAGGTCGAACCCAAGAACCACAGTGCAATGGAACCGACGTCTTAGGACCAAAATGGCACATGCGCGTACTCTTTTATTATAGGCAAGACAAGAAAGTGCACTGAGCAAACCAAAACACGAAACCCGCCAAATAATATTAGATCTCGAAATCTTTGAATTCATAAGCGGTGTCTGCATTTGACGATCAGAAACCTGACGGAGGCAGGATTTCTATCTGTCACTTTGGTTGCAGGTCGCTTCCTAGAACGGCACCTAACCTTTTCAGTTGCCTTCCTTTCTGTCTAAGTTGGTATCTCCGTCTCGACGCTCCCCAAAATCTCTCTTTTATGTAACTATTAATGTATTTCAAAGGGTCTTTACCTCCCATATAGATAAATAAATATATATTTATAATTAGCTAGGACTAGCTAATTAATTAAATATCTTTAGTGGGAATTTATCTCAGCAGCTAGGACTGCAAGGAGCAACCTGCAAGGTTGCGAGACGCATTATGCGTCTTTCCTGCTTGCTAACCGGATAACAGCTAGTTGTTCATCCGTTTAGCATTGCGTCTATTCATCTTCCTTAGCCCGGACTTACTTCTGCCACCCACCCACCCTGATTATCAAACTTACTATTACCGTGCAGGTCGCTTCCTGCTAGTAGAACGGCACTTGACCTTTTCAGTTGCCTTCCTTTCTGTCTACAAGTGTATGTGGGTATCTCCGTCTCGACGCTTCCCTACATTCGCTCTTTTCTGTAACTACTCATTTATTTCAGTGGGTCTTTACCTTCTATATAGATATATAAATATAAATTAATATTTATAATTAACTAGGACTAGCTAATTATATAAATATCTTCTATTACTTTAAGTAATAAATGGACATTTTATTTTGACTTAATGACAATTGACATCTTTTTAGCATTATAGAGGGATGCACAGTATCCTAATTCCGCACCAACCTGCCCTCTGGCGACCAAAATATCAGAAACTACCATGACAAAAACTCAACCTAACATAAACAAAGAGGCCAAGTCACAAAGAGATCGAGCATCCAATCACCTACCATGGGAAGAACAATTATTCTTAACGGGTTTTCCGCAATTCATTGGCCTGGATATGATCCAAGAGACTCTACAAAGAAAAAAGGTTCGGCCTTACTGGAAGCTAATCATCTATTTAATGTAGAAGAAATTCGAGAACCTGAGAGGAACATTCAAATATTTGCGAAGTGCGTCAAACAGACGAATGTTACAGAAGATCCCTGGAATTTGAATATCGAATTAGATAAAGAGAGTGGTTACAAGTTCGCGATGTAGTTGCCCTGTTGGAACAGACGGGCTCTGCAAACACATGTTTAGCTTAGTGCACTTCATCAACTCCGAGCGGACCGAGTCTTCCACGGATGAGGTGTGCAAGTTTCGTGCTCCATCCCAACGCGGGAAATAAATGTATCCAAAGGGGAAAACGGCTGACGATATATTCAAAAACCCTTCTCCAATGGCAAGATTGTCATTTCGAGTTCCAGAGACCGAAAAGGACAAGATACATTCGGATCTAATAAACGCAGGAGACGAGGAATCGATGATCTCAATTTTATTGAAAAAACGCGCACAAGTAAGAGGGGAAATTGTAATTTTTTGCACGAATATAATTATTCGGTATTTTTAGGGATTTCCAAACAATGACCGTCGACGCATGCGAGAAGAAGAAACCCTCGACGAGTTACCCCCCATTGGAAATGGTCTTTTGGAGATGATTTTCCACGACGAAGATCCGGCGGACTTCGCCCATCAATACAATTTGGACGAGGTCGAAAGATCGTTTTACGAAAACAACATTAAGATCACGAAGGAGAAAGCACAACTATTATGTCAGATGACAATTAGTCAGTCAGCATCGGCAGTGTGGAGGGATGAAAGGAAAATCAGAATTACATCGAGTCAAGCACACAAAGTTGCTTTTGCTCGTTCGAATTTTACCCGTCTGAAATATTTCTTGAGCAACAAGAGTCTCGTGAGTCTAGAGATGTGAAAAAATTCACATACAAAAAAGCACGAATGCAAAAACAAAAAAGTAAAAATCACTCACTCAATTTTGGACACCGAATGATAACTTTGCGAAAGCAAACTTGATATGAGCAATATCAAGGTGACCAAATGGTGATTGACTTGTCGTGGTCAGACAATAATAATGCAAATACTTAAAGGCTCCCCAAACTAACGATATAGTGAATCCTTGGAATATGAGAATCAAGAAATCGAGCTTGGCTTCCGTATGTCAAGTTCTCGGGCTAAAGCCCTCGAACTTGTCACCCTGCAGCCGAGCTCTCGAGCATGGCAAGATTTTCTAACCCCTCGATTTCTCGATTCTCATATTCCAAGGATTCACACATTCCTGTGATGTTCCTGGTGAAACATCTTTGAACCTGCTCGACCTTTTGCAAACCTGCCGAACTCATTGGAACCCAAATGGGGAAAGCTTATTCAAGATGCGGTTGAACAATCGACTTGTACAGAGTTAGCATCGTAAAGCTATCTCTGGACCTGAAAGTGCGATAGATCCAGCCACATGTTTGAAATGCCTTCCCCACTTTCAACTGGATATGCTCATCAAACTTTCCATCATCTTGGACGACAACTCCCAAATCCCTCATGGACAATACCTGCTCAATATCACAACTTGCATTGTCTTTGAGTGGAATATCTAATTTTGACGTCCCCAGCCGTCATTGTGCGGAATTTCATCCCTTTCAATGCCATGTTACTCTGACCAACCCAAGAGTAGACCTTCTCTAAGTCCTCAACTCAACATTTTAAGTCCTTCCACAATCCTTCCACAAACTAATTTTGTGTCATCAGCATATGAAGAAATGCAGGCTTTTGTTCTAAACTTTTGGAGAGGAGCAACCCCCAAAACCCTTGCTGCCCAGGCGGAATGATATCATGGGCTTCTAAATACTCAACAAGCTTGGACTTCATGATCTTCTCAAAGACCTTTGCAATACTGGAAGTCAGAGAAATGGACCTAAAATTACTAGGGAGTGACTTATCTCCGCCCTTAAAAATTGGAACGACATGAGCTACTTTTAGAGAAGAGGGAAACTTGCCCTGATCTAAGATGCGACGCATCAAATAGGAGAAAACCGGGGCAAGATTTTGTGAACATTTCATCAGAAACTGAGATGTCACACCATCAGGTCCAGGAGAACTCGAGAGCTTTAAGCTCTTGATGGCCTCAAAAGCATCTTGATCTGTTTCTACCAGATCCTCCAAGCGATTATCCTGACCATCAATGTCAATCTCATCAACAACATTATTACAGTCATGGCCTGCTCTGCCAACCCTTTTCGGAATTGAAAATACACTTGAGAACTGATTCCCAAGCAAATTAGCCATAACTTCATTATGATTTACGGTTTTACCATCAACATGATGTCTTAACCTCCTGAGTAACTCTACTTTCCGTCCGACCAGAATCAATGGAGGTCCTAATCTTAGCTTGAACCACATCTAACTTGTTTTGGAGGCTGGCTACAACAAATGGATTCAAAGTACGCCGAGGTCTTTTCAAAATTTGACAACTCCTTTAGAACAACATCTTTCTAACCTTTGGAATTCTAGACAACGGCCTACCTTTTGCCACTATTTCTGGGATACTAAAGGACAAACAAACCTTGTCAAAAAATGAGATCAGCCTAAAATTTTCCTTTCTTTTTCATGACTCCAGGGTTCCTTGCACACTTTTTGCAACTTCCTGGGATCAAGGTCCCTAGCAATAAAGACGATCTTAACACGTAACACGGATTTGAAATGATACACGTACAACTCAAAGATTTCCTTCCAGTCAGGTCTTAAGTAAAAACTTCAATGCACCATCAATTTGTGGACAC
Source organism: Tigriopus japonicus (assembly GCA_010645155.1). Taxonomy (NCBI): domain Eukaryota; kingdom Metazoa; phylum Arthropoda; class Copepoda; order Harpacticoida; family Harpacticidae; genus Tigriopus; species Tigriopus japonicus. Next base: position 1,029,762 of record JAAGOF010000220.1, on the reverse strand, counting down.
CCTGTAGTACCAAGGTTGTTCCGTAAATTTGTTGAGGGAACCACATCCAATTCTTGTGTTTTGGTTGTACTAAACCATCTTTTATATTTTTTCAAAATCTTGCACGGAAATATTTTTTGAGAACTCACAAACAGAAATAAGTTTGCTTAAGAAAATGGCATGCACAAAACAATTACTTAATTTCATTTCCTCGAGAAAATTTCGCAAATTTAAACTGTCCCTTTTCCTCATTCACATATTGGCATATAGCAAATCAAATTAGGATTGCTTTTGATGATTCAAACGTTGGTTGTTAATAAGGGGAAACTAGGAGTCATTAAAAATAAAAACAGGCTCGTTGTTATTGTTCGTTACTTTTCATTATTAGCCTTGGACCAGAAAAGTGCAAGATTTTTGCCAAATACGCATAAAGACGCAAAGAGCCCAAACAGTAAACAAAAACGTGTGCAACAGATCCCAGCAAGTGGCAGATTTGTGCTAAAGCGCAGAATATAGAACCACTTGGTCGATTTTTATTCAAAATTAAAGAATCAAATTTCAGCTAAAAAAGGTGGAAAAAAATCTTTGAATAAAGAAGCTAAATTTATCAAACGGGGCAAGAAGGGCAAAAACATTTTGCACTTTTACAAGATTTTCATCCTCACTCTAATCGTGATATGAAATAGTGACATTAATACCAAAATTAGCCCTTTTGAACCATTTTTTCTCACGCACTCGGTACGAATCCTTTAGTTCCTACAATAACTGCTTTGGTTTATGGGTAAGTCTAAAAAGGTTGCCAAAAGGACACGAAAGCTCAGTCTTCTCTTATTCAAACACTGACGTGGAGGTATTTTTGGCGGACGTCAATCAAACTATGTTGCTCCTTGAAGTCTTAGTACTAGGTTCGTTTACACGCAAAGATTAGCACTTTTGGAAATTACGCATTTGCAAATCAGAGAGAGATCCCAGATAGTGATGCACAATAATTTTACTGCCGGTTTATACGTGATTCAAACAGTTGCATTTCATAGACCTTTTTCTTTCAGGAGTTCTTTTTGCTCACAATTCACATGGTTGTGATTATGGAGAACCCTGCTTTTCAGCCCTTGGTAAGTTTTTTCGATTTTTTCTTTAGGATAAGTGCCGTTCCGTTGTGCTTTTGCATGGAGCAAGAACCACTCAATTTCTCTGGACAGGGAGGCTAGTGAAAAGAATTATAATAATTTCCAGTAGGAACAAATTAGTTATGGTCATCTGCATATGAGACCTTGATTTTGTTGGCAAGAATATGTATTTCAATTTTCAACTCAATCGAACGTTGGAGTCAAAAGTTACGCTCTTTCAAAGTTCAGTGCAAATCCTACCGAGAATGAATATACTAGCCCTTTTGTGGTAATTGCGTTACCATAAAAGGACAAATTTATTCAGTCTGTGACCTCTTCAGTACATAAGCTTGAGAAGGCATAACTTTTCACTCCGCCCTTCCATTGAGCTGAAAATTGACAAACCCACTCTACTAAATACAAGCCAGGTCTCGTTTGCAGAAGAATGCAATAAAATCAATCCTACAGGATATGAAAATTCTCATTGTTAGCCTCCCACTCCAGAAATTCAGTGCTTCTTGCATGGAGCAAGAATGTGGACAAACGTCACGACTAGCTCATGTTGTGCATGCATTTACAAAGAGAAGAAACTTGGCATAATTCAAGCAATTGAGCAAAGTATGTTGTATTGGCCAAATCAGGCAATGTAACAGTAGTATAAATACATCAAATAAGACATTTTGTTACAAATTTGACACATTTGCTTGTGTTCCTGAGGTTTTTCTCTATCCATGAACTGTGCCAAGAAGCACGGAAATCATGGAGTGGGAGCAATGAGAATTATGATTTCCAGCAGAAACGAACCATTTGCGTTCTTCTGCAAATGAGACTTGGCTTGCATTGAGAAGGACGCGTATTTTAAATTTCAGCCCAATCGAATGCCGGAGTGAAAAGTTGTGCCTTCTCAAACTTATGTACTGAAAAGAGCAAAGAATGAATGAACTCGCCCTTTTGTGGTAAAACGATTACCATAAAAGGGCTAGTTCATTCATTCTCGGTAGGATTTGCACTGAGCTTAGAGTGAGCATAACTTTTGTCTCCGACGTTCCATTGAGCTGAAAATCAAAATACGTATTCTTATCAACATATGTAAGGTCTCATTTGCAGAAGAACGTAATTGAATTGTTCTTACTGGTAATCATTATTTTCATTCCTAGCCTCCCACTCCATGATTCCAGTGCTTCTTGATTGTGCCAAAGAAACCCATATATGCCATGAAGAATTTTGTTCTCAAAATATTGAGTAATTGGGGATTCAACACCCTCCTTCTAGGTTGCTGGAACGACTAACATGAGGATAGGAATGTTGTTAGCTAGGAATCTAGAAACTGGGTTAGTAGTTTATTGCTTCTTGTGGGAACAGAAAAGTCTTTTATGACTTTTTTACCTGAAATTTCAGATTGAAAGTGGTGAGGATTTTCATTGAATGTGTCATAGCTTGACACGGCTGACCCTGCCATATATGTTTTTTTCTAGAATTTTGCTACATTCAACCACAATAAACAAAGAAACGAATAAAGAAATAGCACCAAAAGAATGATTTTTTTGTTTCCCTAACTAAATTTTTTTCCTTTTGAAACCGGTTCCAACAACGAAAAAGAAGTGTGCTAAATTGGTCATTACTAGGGCCCGGAATAATATTTGCAAAAAAGTGACAAAATATCGAATATATATTTTCTTCAAAAGCCCAAAATATTTAGGAAAGAGCCATATATTGAAGAAATTTTTTTGACAACGCCATTATTTGGCATTTTTGTCTTTGTGCACCGATTTTTCATATTTGTTTTTCGTTAATTTGATTCAGTTTGCCATTTTTGGAGGCATACTTGACATGTAATTGATCTAAAAATACAACTTTTAATTTGCCTCAATAGATGGTGCAGTTTTTTCGTGAATGGAAGTAGTTTTGGTTGTGAATGTCCGATCTCCGTATAAATGCCATTTTTAGAGATTTTTGTACTTTGGGTTCATTTTGGGTAAGCCCTCTTGAGCATAGGTGATTCATTTATTTTCCTCAATTTTGCCTGAAATATTATTTCTTACTCAAATATTCGAGAAAATATTTATTTTTTCCTTGAAACAGCCAAAATATTTAAAAAATAAAGGAAAAATGGAGAGATATTTTTAAAATATTTTAAATCAAAAAAAAATATTTCCAGGCCCTAGTCATTACTCAACATTTTGAGTGCAATTATTTGAGCTGAATATTTGTAAGCATTTGTATTTTCTTGTCCCTTGGGCATGAAAATTTGTTCTCATTTGTGGGAGAGGCCATCCACCAGTATTTGTGGACACGTTTGAACCAAATCACTTACTCATTTTGCAACTATGGGTAGATAGACTTTGCATCAGCTGATTGAGCGACAGTTTCATAACAAGGAGAATATTGTACAAACAGCTTGCAAAAGCTAGGGGTTCATGTTTTCTGCTTCCATATCAAGTTTCTATGGAAATTCCCAAACACAATGAAATGTGATTTAGGCTCAGGAAATCACGAGGAACAACTTTGATTTAATGAGTTTCTCAAAGTCAGACCTAGATTAAAAGTTATATACCTAGAACCTATTAAATGCACCAATTTTGGAAAATCTGGTCAGTACACTTTTAGACCAGATTTTGATACCTTTTGAATCAAAATTGCTTGAAAATATGTTCCTCATTTGCTGAGTTATTTAACTTTAAGCGGTTCCTTTTTGGCCCAAAAATGCGAAAAAACGCCCCGGGTAAATTAAAACTCATATTCCCAAGCAAATGACATGGTCACAAAATAAAATAAAAAATCATCAACCTTCCACCAGTTTTTGTCAAAACGTGTGAAAATAACACTTATTAATACTCACTAAAAGTTTATACTATTGAAAAACTACGTATCAATTGATGAGAGGTATTATCATATGATAATACATGTTCAAAATGGACTAAAATCGAAACTTGAAACATCAACCGATTTTTTCAAAACTTTTGGTTTTTACTCAACTTTGACTGTTTTTGATACTGCAAAAGATTTTTTATCCGAAATTATATTTTAAATGCATTTTAAGTGATATGTTTTCTTATTTTGAGCTATTTTGACATAAGTTTCAAAACTCAAAAATTCATTTATTTTTGCGATATTGAAAAGCTATGTGAAAATTTTGGGAATTTGTTTTTTCATATAACTAGCGTTTTTCGGCTTTTTGGGTTCAAAAATGGACCATTCAAAGTCAAATAACTCAGCTGTTGCTGTATCAATTTTTATTCAATTTGAATTCATAAGGTAACTAAATGATCTCTTAATATGGGTTAAATAGTTTGTTAAAAATGTTTTAATAAAAAGGTTTTTAGGTATATAAATATTTCCCTGGACCTAAACTTATATCTTACAATAAAATTAAAGTTGTTCCCCATTCAATTGTGGGTCCAAAAAGTGCCATGATGTCATTTGGTATATTGATTCAAACCTAAAAAAACATTCGGAAAAATGTGCATTAGGGACCAACAAATATGATCTTTCCACAATCTAAAAGCCATAATTCGAAAAAAATGTATTTTCTGTGTATTTTCGAGTAAACTGTGGGGTGTTTTAGAGTTGACTACAAGTGTATTTTCAAAACAAGGAACTACAGGAAATTGGAAGCTTGACGTTAATTATGAGAACTTTTATGATCATTGGGAATGTCTTGATCAATTTCTGTTCTTGCGATTAATGAATATACTCCCGTTTCATTCTGTCTCTTGAGCTTAACCAAACATTGTCGTCAAAACTTTAAAGAATATGCATTTCCATGTTTGCTTTTTAGGCTTTCCAAGAAATGAGCCAAATTATACGTTATGTGGAGAAGTAGCTCTGAACAATAACCACATATTTCTGTGGTTTAACCCGGCTCGTTTTCGATTTTGGAAAACAATAGGGTTGCATTTTCTTGAATTCATTGATTGTTTCCAAAAGGGCACAATCAACGTTGAATACGAAGTATTAGACTTCCTTTGTGGCCCAACAATTCAATAATGATTTAGAGCCAGCTTTGGTCATAAACCCATTTTTGACCACACGAACCTTAGTCTTTTGGCTCAGCAGTTTATTAATAATAGCTACTAGAAAATTGAAATCAATACCGACCACAACTAACCCTAGACATTTGATGTTTCTTTTTAGCTCGTCAATATTGTCTCCAAGAAAGTTCGGCTTATTACGGAAACACCATATCATCAACCCCAAACAAGACCATTGAGGAATGTGTAGAAAGTTGTCGAAACCATGATGGGTGTGAACACGTGACATTTTGGTACAGCACCGAGAAAATTTGTAATCTGAAGAGAAGGAAATGGAGGCTTTCACACAATACAGAAATGCACACGATGCCCAAACTATGCAGTAAGATATTGCTTTGTTTAAAATAGGGATAATCCATTTTCTCAATAAGCCTTGCTCATTGTAATGTTGATTGCCAATTTCCTTCGATTGCCAAATATTTAGGACAGTTTGCTTTTGATTAGATTGTCCACTTATAGGGAATTGATCTGTTGTTGATCAAGTATGTCAGTCATTGTCATTTTTATAAAAACACAGGGTACTCCCAAACAAAGGAATAAAATATCAAATAAAATGTACTCGTCTAGCAAAAACTTTATTTTGTTGGGTAAAAACATTTTTTTTTTGTCGTACTTGAACGGCAAAGGTAAATTCGTCAGCTCAAAAACGCTTTTTCGAATTCTAGAATGACATTAAAGAAGTTACGTGGGCTTTATTAATTTGTAAATAATGTTAATGGAATCCAGAACGAGCAAATATCGTATTTGATGTGTAACCTTTATTCAACTTGTTTTAAAAAGAAATTAAACTATATTGCAGGAAATTTTGTTAATTAAAAGGATGCTTTTTGACAGGCGCTACTTCAGCATTGTAAATAAATCAGCACCATTTGTTTCGGGATTACACAAAATTGACGTGCTCTCACTTGATAAACAAAATCTTAGCATGGCTTGGAGGCTTTTTACTATTTTTATTGCTTTTTTTATACCGACCCTGGCCACAGATTTTGCTCCTGTTTTCTGATATTGATGTGTCGCATATTAGTTCAGGGCAATTTTTCCTCCTCAAAAAAACTCTTGTTTGTTCAAATCTTTAAGGGCGGAGATAAGTCGCTACCTAGTATGTACTTACAGGAGCTGTTTAGGCCCATTTCTCTAACCTCTAGTATATCGAAGGGTTTTGAGAAGATTGAGAAGTACACATGAGGAGATTTTATTACCCGCATAATAAACGGAGCCTTATCTTGGAGGCTAGAACTAGTTAGAGGGCCAACAGAGAAATGACACTCCGAAAATATTCGTGAGTCACTACGCCTGCAAGGTGTGTGAAATGGGATTTGACGTTGAACATGCTAAGTTATGTTATTCACAACCCGTACTTGCGTTTTTGGGGAGTAATTAACAAAATTGCTCATTCAACTGTTTTGGTTGAACAAGAGCAATGTATGATGAATCAAGTCACTTGACACCCTTGCTGTGGGATCAATGAGGCGTGTTCAAAATAAATCTCCACTGACTGTACTGGAGTGACATTTCTCTGTTAGCCCTCTAGAACTAGTAGCCTACCAAGAGGTAGATTGGCGCAGAGGCGTCAGCGCTTGGAGAGTCAGGCTCGCCCTCCTCTCATTTCCGTTTCCTTTGCGAATTTGGTTTACTTGGCGACTGGTTGCATTTTAAGTACTGTGCAATTGAAACTAGGAGTTCGAAATATCAACGATCACCAAGTTAAGACCTTTCTACTTAAGAGTGAGGCATGCCAAAAGGAAAAATCGCCTTTTTCAAATTACAAGTCCTTAGTGGAATCAAACCATTGAATAAGAAAAGAAAATTATGTTTGCGTTGGATTGAGCAATCCTTGTTGAACCGTGGTTTTCGTCATTATCTTGGCCAATTTCCTAATGTCTCGCAATAGAGACACCGATTCAATTTATTAGCTTTACTTTACCCCGTACTTCACAGTTGAAAAGAGAGTGTAAAAGTATTACAAATGTCTGAGAGACAGCATTTGTCAGTTTGAAGGAAAATTTGTACATACGGACTAGTTTGTAGGAAACGATCCTTAGGTGGGAAAATTCATATAATGACACTGTTTTATTGGCACTGTTAGTCATATCATGGCATAAAAATATAATTTATGTGCAAGTTTTGGATCAAATATTTTAAGTTTTATTGTTTGGTTATCTATCGGGACAGAATGTGACGTGACAACGTTTTAAAAAAAATCAATTTCTGAATGCAAAACGACATAATTTTTCGGATCCCTAACCACTATTTCTAATGAGGGTTTGGATTAGCACTAAGAACCAATTCGTTTAAAATGAAGGAATCACTAGGATAAGCACAGTGAGAAAAAAGGTTGTTGATTTTGTTCTCCGTAGTGTTGCGCCGCCCTTTTGTGGTGCGTCTGTTCTTTCCTGTTCTGCGTTCGATCAAATATTTCGAACGGTCAGTTGCTCCGCAACAAACGGGCGAGAATGTGATACAGCTTATGCTTACTGAGCTTTCCTCATTAGGTTGTTTAAGCAATAAAATATTTCTTTTTGAAGACCGACAACCAATGGTTCCTTCAAAATCGAAAATGAGTAAAGATTTAGACAACAAAAACATCTTCAGGGCAAATTTTTTGATGGATATAAGGTCAAAAATAGGAAAAGACTAATTCTATGTGAATTGGGCAGAATAGTGAGTTTTCCAAAATCAAGAGATATGTGTGCAACAGTCTTGATGTGAATCCATTTTTCTCCCAAGTCCAGTAATGGCATGGCTTTTTCAACGATTTGACCAATATGAGCCATATGATGAAATGCAATAAAACATTTCTTCACTTCGTCAAACCATTAATAAAAATTTGTAGCTTTATTCCTTAATTGAACTCACCAGAACGATTGCATCCATCAAACCTTTTTAGTTTTGGAACAATAAATATGGACAAGCTCTGAAATTGAACAAGAAACGAAACACCACAATTAGCCATTGAAGTTTCATTTGTTAATACAAAGTTTTTAAAACATAGCATGAAAATTCTTTATCAGGCCCCTTCATTGTTCAATTTTTCGGCCATTAGTCTTCATTGGGAAAATGTAGGAGCTGATTCTTTAATGGGTTTTAAGACAGGATTGGACAAATTTTTAAACTTTATGTCTGACCAACCCACTTTTCAAGGGTTGTACAGATCTGCCAACAGTAAATCGTTGGTAGACCAAATTTCGTAGAAGTCATAATTGTTTTAATTATTTTATTTATGATTGATTTGCATACAGGGAATCAATCCTCTTAGCGGAAATAAAAAAATCCACAACAAAATTGAAAAGGTCTGAAATTTTCAATTGAAAAGTTGCTTTTCAGTTGAAAAGCAATTAGTCTGTCTTTTGTTTTAAGGTTGTTCTAAATTCTTTAGTTTTTCACTCAAGGAACTGTTTTGTGGTAAACATTTATAAATTGATACAAAAAGGAAATGTGAAAATATAATGAAAGTTTCAACTACCTTGTAATGTAATTAAAATAACCTATTTGCAATGGCAATTCCAATTACATCACACGCCTGCTGGGGTCTGCCTTTTTCATTGTGTCTCTCTCAAGTACCCAATCTCACCAGACCTGTATCAATTACTTATCAAATGTAATTAATTACAATTACATATACATTGGTCTCAAAAGTAATTTCATACAATTACAATAGCTTAATTTTCAAGTGTTATTGATTGCAATTACAATTACTTTCAAAAAGTAATAGAAGTACATTCAATTACATTTCAATTACTCATTTTTTTCAAACCCAAGTGGAATTCCTTTCTTTTTAAGTGCAAAATATGTAAAGAGAACCCAAAACTTTTAAATTTTTGGTGATACAATTTTCATGCTGAAGAGTATTGTAGGTGGGGGATTATCTGCGAAAATTTTAATTCCAAAACTTCCTATGTAGGTGAAAATGTAATTGCAATTTGTAATTGAAAACTGTCAGTTATATTTTTTTTCAAATTCAATCAATTACAATTACTTGGAAATGTAATTGAAATTACTTAATTGTAACTTCAATATCAATTACAACACAGGCCTGTATCTCACATTATCTAAGGTAGGTAGGGTTAGGTAACCAATGGGCCGCGGCCCACATGTGGCCCAAATGTGGTCATTGATGGGCCCAGGAATTATGGGGAAAGTCCAACATAGTGGGCCCGACAACCATTCGTAGTACAAACTTTTGGTCCTAGATCTCTTTGATTGTAAATATATGGGACCATAAGCCTGCCAGAATCTATTTGGAGGGCCCCTGACAACACAAAGTCAAATTTGGCGGGCCTTGGCCCAAAACCTGTTGCCGACCCCTGAGGCTAGTTTTTTAGACGCAAAAGAACGATCTCAAGATCGTACTTTAGTACTATAAGTCCAATCTTAAAAACGATCTTTGCGTCTTAAGAACTAGCCTCTGATCTAAGGCATGTTTTTTGACTTGCAGTTCCAGATTGCACTATGGACACGGTTGACATGACAGATTTTACAATCAACGAAGTAAGCAATGTTGATACCTTAAAGGCTTGCCATGACCTTTGCCTTGCCAATTCTGAATGCTCCGGGGTCTCTTGGTCCCATTCTTGGGCAGATTTAGGTCCAGCAAACACCTGCTGGCTTAAAAGTGTTTTTCGTTTGGACATGGTTACTCTTTCTATACCCAATTCTGTAGCAATTGTTTCTCAGCCCCGTTATTGCCTTCACTGTAAGTATTGGTAATAAATGAACAGAATAGAACTTTGGTTTATTTTGGTATTTAACGCTTTTAGCTCGAGACCAGCCTAATGGTTGGTACAGATTTCAGGCCAGTGATTACAAGTTTCTATCCCAACAAAACACTTTTGAAGAGGGAAAGCACATTTGTGAAGCCAATGGGGGAGAAATGGCATCCCTGGAAACTCATGAGGAGTACATGTTTGTGAAGTCCATAGCGTTTACTCTGAATTATCACTATCCTTCGGAATTCAGTGGAAACTACAGAATAGGTGTGTTTCGATATTATAATTGCCATTAGTCAATTGAACCAAACCCCAAATTCTTTTATTTAGGTCTGAAAAAGAACAACTCTGATTGGACCTGGATAAGTGGCCAAGAACTAAATTCAAAGAATGACCACTTTTGGTGTTCTGGTCAGGATTTGGGAGATCAAAGTTTGCAGCATGCTCAATTATGGGCTAGAGCCGGTTTCTGTATGGACGCCATTTCTGCCGGAAATGTAGCTCACTTGATTTGCGAGGTCGAAGGTACTAGAATATTAATATTACACTTAAGAAAATCTCACCTTCCATCCTCGAATTTGCAGTTTGTTCCGATGACCGACCAGTTTTAGAGAATGGGCACCAAGTTCAACAAAGTCTTAGGTACATATGTTTGTAGTTATTCCTTGGCATGCCATATGTAATTTAGTTATTTAATATCAGGTGGTCTATGTAATGGGGAGGCAAAAGCGATGATGATATTTTTAAAACTTCCTTTCAACATTAAAAAATATATAGGCGCATCTAACTTTTTATATTTACCACTGACAAGTCCGATGTCTATTGTACATAGATTAGATATCTATGAAAAAAACGTAATTACGAAGTTGTTGCTCAACATGAAATTTCCATCAGTGCTTTTTTCTCCTATGCATGAATAAGGTAAGATGATAGGTTCTGTTAAAAGTACTAATGTTTTAACTATGCTTCTTTTTTCGTTGTATTTCAATTATATTGTAATTGAATTGGTATTTCAATTACACTTGTTCTTTAAATGTAATTAGAAATCAGTTATTTCTCTTCAAAGATGTGTCAAGAGCATCCAAACTTGTCAACTTTGGTTGCATCAACTCATATGTTGAATAATTTTGAAAAGATGGGGAAAATTTTGAGAAATTAGTAATCTCAGAACTTGTTTTGTTTTTGAACATGTACAGTAATTGTTACTTGTATTTGTAATTTGTCAATTATATTGGTTGAAATGTGGTATTTACAATTACAATCACTGTTTTCAAATGTAATAAGTTGCAGTTACAATTATCGGGAAATGTAATTGCAGTTACAATTACATCACAAGTCTGATGGTTCGAAAAAGAGCACACAAATGAGATTGACCCGTTCCACTATGGGACAAGTGCTTCCTCTGGATTCGGGATGAAAAGGAAAAGCCCTATAACTTGCAATACTTTGTGGAAAATGCATGTTGATTTCGAAATTGTTTACAAAGATTAGAATCGCAAAGATTTTGATATTGTAAAGGAGTGTCGCAGCTTTTTACCATATTTTCTCGAACCCGGCGGAGACACTGATCCTAAGGGCGAAAAGTTAATGTCATGATCATACTTTTCTGATGATATTGCTTTAGTCTGATAAAGAGTCATTATCATAGGAATTTTAATTCAATCGAACTTGTCTTTGTTGACAATAATCCTCACTGAGATTTTTGAACGCACTGGAGACAAAAATATTTTTTTTATTATGATTGCTTGTGCCGTAACAATTTTTGAAGGTGAGGCCCAACGCGTCAATAATGACTTGAGCTGTTGAAATCTGGTATATAACCTTTTTTCGCATACATCGCCCTTTTTGCATGAAACGTATGCCCATCAACGCCTTTTCCGCATATGTTCTCCACTTTGGGGAAAATGTCAAAGTCTCCGCTTGAATGTGTCACTGTTGCAAACCCTTTACTTTGATAACATCAACATTTGCCCAATTTTAAGTGAATTCACAAGGTTACCCAAGTTCGCTAACGCCATTGCCCTTGTAACCTTTGTAGTCTGGAGGGAAAACAATCTTGAGAAGGGTAATCGACACCAGCCTTTTGTGTCGACACTCACGAGTTTTTGTGATTTTTTGATGACATGAACATTGTTCTATGTACAAAACCGTGGTCAATTTCAGTGCAAACAGTAACAATTCTGCCATTGTCAGGGTCGCCATCGATGGCAAAAATGACGGTGTTACCAGCGTTATCAGGTGGTTTCAAGCCGACGTTGCCAAAAGTTTTTTGGGATACTACCAATCACTGACCCTCGCTGCCATTTTTGAAATCCTAGACTGCAATGTTATGCCACTCTTTGGCGAAAATTTTCTATTTTTCGGGTCATTTCATCTCGTTTTTAAGTCGAAAATTTTCGATCTCGTTTCTTTGGTCGAAATATTTTGGCTGTATTGCCACTTTCTGCCACATTCTGTCACTTTAAAAACTTTCCTGCTACAAAAAAAAATATATCGCCATTTTTCGCCACTTTAGATCGCCATTTTCTTACTGATGGGTTTCGAGTTGGATTTTTGGCCGAGTTTTGCCACTTTGGATTTTAAGGTCAAAAAGTTGACCCCCAACTAATCTTCTCAACTAGAGACGTCATAAAATATGGCAGCACTGCCAACTCGAAATCCAAAAGTAAAGCTACTGATGGAACTCGAAATCGAACTAGTTCGAGTGTTGCCAAATTGGTCCCTGTTTAGGTCTTTTTGAAAACGTTCAATACAACCTGCCCTAATCAACAATGATAAACTTCCGAGTAAAAAATGGCAGCACTCCCGGTTCGAAACCCATCACTACATTTTCTGCCACATTCTGCCACCCTTGCCTAGTCTCGAGCAGGGTTGCCACGTGGTTTCAATCTGACAATGGCAAAAGTTGTCTGATATGTTGTCAATTACAGGCATTCAGGGTGGGCGTTAGGGCGCTCTCAATTCAATGGAACAATGCTTTCTTTGATCAAGAATATAGTTATTCTACATTCCATTCGGCTTATCTATAGCACATTCTTTTTGGGTATATTTGACCTCTTTTTTGCATACATCTGGGCATTTTTGATGTGCTTATATACCAGATTTCAACGGCCCTATTTATGTCAAAGGTATGAAAGAAACTAACAAATGCAAATGATCCATGAAATCAGGTTTTCATTTGCAGTTTAGGGGTTGACCATATGCCAGTTATTCACAATATGCTGATGGTTCAAAGCATAGATGTGTCGAGTCCTTCGATATTTATGTAAATAATAGATCGCGTGAAAGTTGTGATCAGGCTGATTTGGGAAGGGGGCGTATTGAGATCAATTGAATACTAGAGGGAATGTAATCGTAAAAACGTGTCACCCGTCGCCAACTGGGGACGTTTTGCTTGGGTTGAGAATGTCACTACCACTGAACCCTGCACAAAATTTCAGCTGATTCCACAAAATAAGCGCCTCTTGCGGTCAGATTGAGACATAGTTGCCAGCTAGTGAGTGTGTTTTAATGCCACTCGTTGACAAACCGTTAGAGATTTTCTTGACATCAACATTTCTCCGAAATGTTGGAGTTGGATATCATAATACCATTGCAAAGAAATGTAAACATCTAAGGAAAAACCTATTTCACCACAGTTTTGCCAAAGGTGGCATTAAAACCCACTCTCTAGCTGGCAACCATGTCTCAATCTGACCGCAAGAGGCGCTTATTTTGTGGAATCAGCTGAAATTTCGATCAAGGTTAAATGGACAATTAGTGTGACCAAACATGCAAATCAAGACCAACTCTTAAAAGTCGTTCTTGAAGCTTCAAGTTAGTCCATATATGTGTTGCATGAAACCTATGTGTAGTATTCCTGCCTTGCTCCTTCTAATATGCTCGTGCTCACTTCTAGTCATATATATGTTTGTATATAAACCTCTCTCAATAAGAATAAAGCATCTAGTCAGCAACCTCACCATACAACACTATGTACCGCAAAATCTTTGGTTTCTTCCTATCATTGACTTATTCAATGTATTGGCAGAAAAGTTCCTAGTTGTAGTATTAACAAAAAAGGGTTGGTCGCCTTATGACGTCTTTGTTCTTTCAACAATTACACTCTGGTTCCACTGGATCTAGTATTTAATAGATATAAATGGTTGAGTCATGGTTTCTGACGGGAATACAATCCAATTTTAATCTGCTCAATCTCTAGGGACTGCCATGAAGATACCTTTGGTAAATGTAATGTTAAAAAACTTATGTTTAAAATTAATACGCTTCTAGCATGAGGTATTAAAAACAGGAAATACTTTAAGAGACTTTCAATGAACCAACACGTTTTCCATCTACGCGTAGTCCTATCTAGAGTCTCAAGTCCTAGCAGTGATGGGAATTGAACAAAAAGTGATGCCAATTTTTACTTGGAGTTTATAACTGATATTTTCGTGGCTTTTCCGTTTAACTGCTTGACAACTTTTCCTTATTCTTCAGTCAATCCACATTTAGAGTTTCTTTAACATTGAACGCAATGAACCGAGAAAAATATCAGCGGAGACCTTGCGTTGCCACGCAAATCTTGCGTTGCTTTCCAGCATGATTACCATGACATAATCTTTGATGCCACTTTTTGGCCTCATGTCAACCCTGTTTCTTCGATCTTCGATTCGAACCCTGAGGCTGGTTTTTAAGACGCAAAGATCGATCTCAAGATCGATCTTTCGAAATCGAAACTTATTATTAAGTTAAACCAATCAATAATGAAATTTTCGTCCCAATGTGGATCTCTACTAAAAGGGATAGGATATAAAGTTGGAATGGGTCCAAGAAAGAGGCCATCAATCCATTGAAGCTCACCGCCCATATTTGGAATTTTTTTGCCAACAAAATCGAAGAGGAAAGTTTGAGGATTTAGCAACCGGGACGAAAAATTCCAGCGTTTTTACAGAGGCCAACGCTTCATCATAATTCATCCAATCATGGAACATATGCAAAGCGATGCCATTTTTTAGGTTCATGCTAAGTTGCGCCTAAAATTTCATTCATGTTTTGTGAGACTGGTAAGATGGTAGAACAAGATTATGTTTGGTGAACCCTTGGAATAACGACCTTCAAGATACAATTGCCTTCAATCAGATTTGTTTTATTTCAAATGGTCACTGACACATCGAAATTTTTCTGATGTGATTTGAGGATTTTAGAGAAAACCAACATTTGCTTCACCTAGATGGCTCTCACATGATTTAGCATAACATCAACACGTCCTACTTGGGTGCCCTCTCTTGTTCTCAAAATGAACAACTCACCATCAGAGTTAGCCCTCTTAAGGACGTAAATTGGGCTTCAATCAAAGAGAAAAATGACAATCAGCGCCATCTTGAGGTAAAACTGGTTGTGGGTGCTTCTGTTTAGTCTTTGGCCCTAATTTGTGATTACTCAGCATGGCTTTTTTATTTTTGAACACAATAATATCTTAGGTGAGCTCTAAAAGATTCAAAATATGAAGAGAAACCCAATTTACGATGTAAGCTGTGATTTTGGCAACAACTTTAAGTTGAGGATGGATCTGAAATCAAGAAAATTTGCCCCTGTTTGCTTCAACTAAACTTCTTCATTGCGGGTCATTACTAAAAGGGATGACATGTAAAGTCAGAATGCGACCAAGATAGAGGCCTTGAATGTGAAATGAAAATACCTTCTACTATGACTTAAAATATCATTCTCTAGTAATTCATGAAATCATGATTTAATTAATGAATAAAGATTCAAAAATCATGTTTTTCAGCCACCATTACTCAATATAATCAATATGATGTTTGAGTGGTTTAAACATTGAACACTTCCCTATTACTTCTTCCATGAGTCAAGTTGGCAAGTTTGTCCGCACTGCTTGGTTTACTTTGTCAAGTTTGTCCACACTACTTGGTGAAGCTTGTCCGCACTTCTTGGTGAAGTTTGTCCCACTAGTTGGTGAAGTTTGACCGCACTACATTATCAAGTTTGTCTGCACTACTTTGTCAAGTTTGTTCACAGTGCTCGGTCAAGTATGAATGCATTTAAGGTAATGTGGAGAAACCCCCGTTTATCCTGAAAAATAGGCGTTTTTTTCTGCGTAACGTCAACCAGCAGGATTGAACCAACCCTGTCAGGTATGCGGACTCCTCAAAACTTCAAGAGAAGTATCACGCCTTATTAGAAGTGAGTTCTTTTATATCTATCTCTTCGTCAAAAGGAACTTTGATTTATAACCAGGTAATATTGCTTCATTAACGGGTATGTCTTTTTTTCAAGTTGTAGTGATGAACCGACTGGAAGCTTTGCCGAAACTGAAACCAAAATCAGTTGACTACTAAATTATTTTTGTAAATATCCGAAAAGGAAGCCAGAGTGGCCACACGTACTGACGCCTTATTGAAAAGGCAAAGTGTTCGTGCTTCCCTAGACGGCGTAGGTTCAAATTGAGTTGTCAGGAGCAATTCTTAAAGGAAGTGTGAATTGCCGCGCGCAATAACGTGAAAACACCAAACGTAATTCCTTCCCAGTCGGTTTTTGACCCCAAAAAGCTGAAAAACGCTTTAGTTATTTGAAGAAACAAATTCCCAAAGACTCCATATAGCTTTTTAATGTCGCGAAAAAAAATGTTTTTTGGGTTTTAAAGTTATTGTCAAAAAAACTCAAAATACTATAAAATTTCGCTTAAAATGCACTTGAAACAAGATTTTTTGAAAACATTTTTCATGACTATTTAGAGTATACATTGCAGCATGTTCAAGGCAAAATTAGAAATAAGTATGTCTAACAGATTCATATTCAAATTTACGATTTCTTAAAGGACCATGTTCAAAATGGGAACATGTCAAAAAGGACCCATACTAATACGATTATGTTAATTACAATGATTGCCTCAAATGAAAGCATCAGTTACTCGAGGTTTTTGGGTCACTTTGCCTCAATATTTACGAGGTCTAGTTTTTACATTCGACCCAAGTTTTCATTTCCGACAAGCAACTAAGTTGCATCTTTTTTTTAACAGCTTTTTCCTGCACTTGGGATTTGATATCTGATTCCAAATATTTGTTAACCACATGACAGTTTCTGATGGGTGATCACTTCGGGTCTTTGCTGAAGACACAAGATTATCTCTTGAAATCAATCATGCGCAAGAGTCGCGATACAAACAACATTCAGGAGTGGGCCAAAAATAATGGAATGAGCCTGAACGTTCAAAATTGGGTTATTCAGCGCTTTGGGAAATCAGACCTGACTATGAACTGCAACCTGGCTGGAATATCCCTTAGTCGGACTGATACACACACATATTTGGGAGCCACATTGCCGATCGCTTGAATTGAGGTTTGGTATTCATTCATGTTTCTCCAAAAATATAACAAAGTATCGCTTGGTGGGTAACAAGTTTCACGTCAAATTTCAGACTTTTGACCACTAAAATTTTGGGTTGGAATGGACTGTGTAGAAACCCAACATGTCACACTTTTAAGGATAGACCAAGAAAAAAGAAGTTTATCTGGCTTAATGAGACCTGAAACGGACACACTTTATGTACTAAAAACGTCAAAGTCTACACATGAAATTGGAAAGCCGACCCTGAAAACAATGATGTTTCTGAGAATAGGATAGGTGCGACCTTTCTTCGATAACCTTTTTAAGAGGGGTAAACCCAAAAGAATACAAACGACCTCGCAATTTTTGATCCACACGACCAATTTTAGGGAAACAAATATCACGAAAAATTCAAGAGTTTTGGCTTCTAAATTTGTTAAAACAGTTTTAATAATCACGTTTTTTGACTCATTTAACGCGGTCAAAAACGGTGAATTTGGATTGAGTGACACCCCCCCTCCCCATGAATGGTTCTTGTGTTGATTTGGTACTCTTATGCGTGACAACACTGTATATCTATCAAAGCCAACTTTTTTTGCGGATCATGCTTCGATTTGAAAGCCAAATACATAATGATTTTAATTTGACGGTGGTTAGAAAAATTGGTCAGGGTTATTTTATCACGGTGTCTTGTGTTCAGTTTGAGATATTTTTGCTTTAAGTCAACGTCTCCTGTTGACATAAGCTTAAAGAGTATTTAACGCCTCGTCAAAAAACATGAAAAATTGAGGTTTCAGCTTTGCTGTTGGACGTTTTAGATAATGATAATGGGCTTTCTAG
>JAAGOF010000220.1:986760-1011731 GCA_010645155.1 Tigriopus japonicus | reverse complement strand
CCTGCCATGAAGGAAAACCGGTGAGGTCCGGACAAAAGAAGCGAAACAGTTTTCCCAGAAATTTTCGAACAAATTGTGCCAAAAATATCTAAGAAAGGATCGGATTTGGCTAGATAAAAACAAATTGTGTAACTGGTATGCTCTGGCCTTTCAGCGAACAATTTTGGAAACCAAAACAGTAATGATTTAAAGCATGTCCGACGTTGCAAGACAAAAGATTTTCTCTAAAGAATGTTCAGTTGAGTAATGAGATCATGTGGAAATCAAAGAACTTTCCTCTTGGCAATATTCAAAGATATTTTTGTTTCTGTTTTGTTGTTGTAACAGGTTTCCAATGACAAGAAGGTGTTTATCTTGATAGTAGTATTTGCCATTACTTAATATTAAACTCGTGATTTGGAAATATCTGGCAACGCTGTTTTGTTGTCCATTCGTCCGGACCTTACTTCATCACTTCTACCGGACAATCAGATGGTGAAGCAAGTCTAATAGTGTATTTGTTATTTGAGAAATGTATTAATTGGAGGTGTTTGACATCATTAATCTTTTGTCATAAGGCTCATAACTTTTGCGTTTTGCACCAGTATAAGCAAGCGGGTGTTGCTGGGAATATTAATCTTGTTTTAAAACAGTCCGTAAGATCGGACAAGTTAGTACTTTCTTTATAAATCATTTTAATGAAAGGTCCATCTCCAACTGCGTACTGAAAATGAAAGGTAAACATATCAAAAATCATCGAAGATCAATTTGTCACCCAAAAGGGCTTTCAAACCATAAAACCATAAAATCATTCAACTTAATGTAAGCTTGCGCTCAACTATAGAAAAATCGATTGGGCAATCATTCATAGTTCATAAGTTGGCCATTTCAAATGGGCCATGAGTATCGTTTTCAGCAAATAGCAAATTGAAGATATTGGTTGAAAAATTTCAATTGAATACTTATTTTGGTTAGGATCCTCACCTTCTAAAAGAACAAAAACATAACTTTCTTTTGCTTATCCTGAGCTTTCCCAAACCCCAAAAATTGTTGTATGTTTCAAAAATTGACGCAAAGAGCTCGGTGTGCCAAATTTTCGGCTCTACCATGCCACCAGAATATGCTTTGTACTCTAAGACACATGAGTAGAGCCCGGGAAAAAATGTTGGAAAAACGTCCAAAAAATGTCATTTAAAATGTCAGGAAAAAGGGCAAAAAATGTTGAAATATAGGGCAAAAAGGGCAAAAAATGTTGAAATATAGGGCAAAAAGGGCAAAAAATGTTGAAATATAGGGCAAAAAGGGCAAAAAAATTGACACTTAGGGCAAAAAATGTAGGACAAAACGCAAAAAATAACAGTGTTTTATTGCTTTGAAGCACCTCAGTTTTGACCAAATTCTAGGATCAGAAAGCATTATTGTAAAAATTTAATTGTAGGAAAAGGACCGCTATCTTACGCTGCAACTTTGCTGTCAAGTGCTGTTTGCTATCAAACACCTTTTTCTATCGTCTTTTGGCAATTTCGTTCAAATTCAGCACAGAACTGCACCGTTTTTAGGGCCTTCTTGGGCTACGCGTCAGTGTCACGTCCTGTGGTGAGAGGTTCCTGCTTGAGAAGACTACTTTACACAGTGTGACCAGACATCTGAAGGAAATAATGCCGTCAAAACAGTTTATGTTTTAGGTCAGATAGCACATTCAGACTCTTTGAAAGGCAATAGATATTAAACTCTGAGTAAATAATGGCAATAGTGCCAACTTAAAACATACTTTACTCTACACATAGCTTTTAAGCCCACGTAAAATAATCACGGAAACAAGGGCCACAAAGTTTCTGATTTGAACTTTTTCACAACTTTTTGACAAAAAGAAACTTTAAGGGCACTTTTTCCCTTTTCCCAAGATTTGAAAAAAATTGGCATCGTAAAATGTGAAATTGAACAATGACAACTTTAGCGGGAAATTTCGGCGGGAAATTTCAAGTCTTCGTTTCATTAATTGGTCTCTCAGAACCGGTTTTGGGAGGACATTTTTGGGCAAAAAGTACAGAAAATGTTGAAATTTTCCAAAAAATGTCAAATAAAGGTAAAATGTTATTTTTAAGTAAAATTGGCAAAAAATGTAAAAAAATCTTTTTAATGTAAAAATTTTTTTTCCTTAGCCCTACACATGAGTTTTGTCACCTCAATGAAATGTTCACGAAAAAAAACAAAGGTTAACCAAGGTTAATCAATAAATTTTCCATAAATTTACTCCTTAAGCAAATGACTTTTTTGACATGGTCAGGCAAACCTTTTTACTAAATTTTCGAGACATTAAGGATATAAATTATTTTATACAGGTTTGATGTTCATCTCAAGGTGAGCAACAGAGCTAGCTGCGGGAAGTTCAAAAAGCTTTCGTTTAATGATGGACCAAGCATTTTCAGTCAGTTTGAAGTTTGATGAATTTCCTGGCCATTCCTTCAATGCAATGGAAAATGAGATTTGAGCCGACTTTTTGTTCACCACAACCACATGAGGCTGCGCAGAGTCTTGCAACATTTTTCTTTGGTTCAATTTGACTCCATCTTTGGTTTGGCTGAATGCTATTAACGTTCTCTTGACCGAAAAATCTCACGATAGTGGTCCACGGTGTTCCGAATGGCTTTTTAAGTTTGGATCATAATACCCCAAGAAACATCATGGCATTTTTTGGACCCACAATCAATTCAATGGGGACCAAATTTACTTTTATTGTATAATATACATGTAAGTTTAGATCCAGGGGAAAAGTTATAAACGTAAAAACCTATTAATTACAACATTTTTTGATAAACTTTTTAATCCATATTTACATAGAGACCATTTAGTTACGTGTTGAATTCAAATTAAGTAAAATATATTCATCAGCAGCTAAGTTATTTGACTTTGAATGTTGAATTTTTGACCCCCTAAAAACAGTTATATCAAACAACAAATTTCCAAAGATTTCATATAGCTTCTCAATATCTTTTTTCGTGTGTATGTCAAAATAGCGCAAAATGATATAAAATCTCATTGAAAATGCACTTAAACAAGATTTTCGGAAATGTGAACTAAATATATCGGTGGAACAATTTCACAACAGGTGTAGAAAAAACAAAAGGGTGGTAAGGACTAAATTTCAGTTGGATATTGTTACCATATAACAATTGGCATCTTAAGAATGCAAAAGTAGCTTTTTGTAATTATCATAAGATATTTTTATGCCTTTGTTTCTTGATAAGGTTCAACAAACCACTTTTTTATTGAACACTTGGTTATCTTCTCATATTGGCTACCCTCCTGTTCCTCTGCACTTTGGCTCTCGCTTGTAAATGGACCACGATTTATTCCAAGGTTGCGTGAGTGTATTTATCCTAAAGCAATATAATAATGTTTATTGCGAGAATTTATCTCCTTGGATATTTACAATACTATACATGATGTATACACTGTATATATAGTCTTGGGCCCATTCTGGGTTTTGATATATTTCACTACTTAAACTAACTTAACCTAACCTAACCTGACCTAACCTAACCTAACCTAACCAAATGTTAAGTAGCAAAATTTTATTCTCGTCTAGTCAAATGTGGCGCCGTCTACAATCGGTTTTAGGTAACTTCAGCAGCTGTCTCCTTCACGAATACCCCATTGGAAGTTCTCAAAGTGGAACTGAATGACGCGAGTCTTGATGTCCAAGCTCAAATCTAGATTTCTTCCCATGGTGCTTACTTCCTCAAGTGTAACAACTCAGCGGGAAATGGGACCTTTTATAATCAAGAGTTTTGTGCTGGGGCCCCACACGAGAGGCATGCTCATGAGTAGTAAGGGGAAAAAAGTTAGGTAAAATGTCAAATGAGAAGTTTTTAAGTTCTAAATATGGCCAAAAAAGCTTTCCAATCAAAAACGGGCAAAAGAAGTTCCTTTCTAGATGAAAGCAAAGGTAAACAGGTTTTTTTGACAAGAAAATGGCCAAAGAAATTTCTTTTCTCAACTTGTCATTTTTTTTTTTTTGAATTGTGGGTGCTAGGGTCGGAGGTTCGATCCTCGCTCGGCCAGCGAAGCCATCACATCGTCCAGTTTTTCCGATAGGCAATCTGTTGTCCGATATCAGATTGGTTCTCCGTCTGTGGGTGTGGAATAGTGGCTAAAGTTTCCCTGAGAGAGGTCGGGAAGGAGAATCAAACCTGGGACCTCTCTCACAACAGGAAACAACGCTAACCACGACACCACGTCTCCTTCTCGAAAGACTTCCCGACAGTGTCAATTCTATACCCAACAGGATTCGAACTCTCGCCGTCTGGGGAAGCACTTACACTCGGCCCTTTAAAAACCGCGTTAGTTTGGCTTCCTTATTAAAATAGTGCAAAATTATTTTCCCTGTTGTTTCTTCAGCTGGCAATTTTCTTTTATTCTCGATTAGATCATTTTTTTAATGGCATTTTTTTGGGTTGGACTAAAATTTCAAAAGATTTTTTGGCTCTGAAAAACGTGAAAAAAAGTGTTTCCTCCTTAAATTTTCTTTTGAATACTGAAGTTTATTCAAAGTTAATTGTAAAACTCAAAAGAGTGTTTTTCGTGCCAAAACAGCCAGAAAAAGTTCAAAGTAAAAACTTTTGATCGGAAAATCATGCATCAACGTGATGATAATGACTTCTTTAACCCTTTTTTAAATTATTTGGAAATTACTACCTCTTTTATAACTGCATGCAATGTTTTGCAACACTAGAAATGATGTTTTTATTTATTGTTCCATATAATAGGTTTAAATTTTGATATTTTTGCTTGCTTTACTTCACCTTGACAAAGGGTAATGAGTAGAGGGCGGAAAGAAAGTTGGCAAAAATGTCAAAAAACGAAATTTCAAAGTTGGAAATATGGCCAAAAAAGTTATTTTTCCGCTGAAAGTGGGCAAAACAAGTTTTTTTACCAGATGAAAATGAACGAAATGAGGTTGTTTTCCCCCCAAAATGGCCAAAACAGGTTTTCAATTTTTGCAATTAATAGGGCAAAATATACTTTATCTTTTGTGGTTTTTTTGGCCGGCAAATTTTTGTTCTCGATTTTTAATTCAAAACTTCTTGGTCCACGTTCTTTCACCGAAAAAAAAATTGACGACCCTTTTTTAGGTTGGATTGAAATTTTAAAAAAATGTTCTTTTGTGCCTGAAACACGTGAAAAAAAGTTTTTTTACTTGAAATTTCTATATTATGCAAAAATAAGGTTTTTTTCTGGCAAAATGAGCAAAACGGGGTATTTAAAGTTTTCAGTTAAACCTTTTAAATCCTCGCTCTCGTAATGAGTCATTCCCTTATGTCATTACTAGTCATCCGTATTTGACTTTATATTTAATGGTAAAGTTTTAGCGCTCCATGAAGAAACAAGGGAGTATGTAATGATTAGGGCCCACTGTACGTGTTTTTGGCACAACTTCATGAAAGTCGATATCTTTAAAAAAATAATCAACCTAGGATTAATGATTTTTATTGACTTTAATATTTACGAAACTGACTTAAAGTAGTAAAGTTACACTTGACGTGACAACTGAGTCACAGCTGATGATAGATTACACAGATTACACTACTGGTTACAACTGAGTCATTTTTTAACCCCCATTCTCTTGCCTTAATTCTTTTAAGTTCTTGCCAAATAGGTTTGAAACGTGGTCTTAAGGGGTTGACTTAACAACTTTTCAAAAACTGTCCAAAGAACAGCATTGAGAATTTGAGAAGAGCAAGGGGCCATAAACAAATTCCAATGAGCTACAGAGGTAACGCATACGGGGTAAAACATAGACAGCGAACTGAACTTGTTCAATTTTCATTACTCTTCCAACAATTCAAGATACAGCTCTACCAAAGACACCTCTTGGAGGGGGTCTGGAAAAACAAATTTATCGTTGTATGTGCTATAGCTTCCTATTGCAAACCACCAGTTGTCCACTCGGAAATCACCATTGAGCAATGAATATGGAGCGTTTCTTGACAATCCAAAGAAAGGAGCAGGTTTTGCTAACAAGTTTTCCTTGTAAAGAAATCCATCTTGACCTGTTTCGCCGATGATATTGAACGGGTTTTCAGTTTGGCTCCACCTGTAACATGAGACGTTGTTGAGTCCTGAAAAGCAACAAACCATATGTTGACTACCTCATCTATGTAGTACCCTTATTGACTAAAATGTCTCATATCTAAGCCAAGGACCCTCCAGCAAGGAATGGTCACTTACAGTCACCAAACCTTTCCAACCAACTTAGGCCTAGCTGTAAACAACGGCAAAGAAAGTTCCAACAGCCAAGAGGAGAATAAGCTTTAAACTGTGTGTCATCTCACCTAGAACCCAAGTGCCGTGGGTAGGAAAAGCTGTGCTTTAAGTTGCCATGGTTATCTCTTTGATTCTATGGCTCTAAAGAACCTTTTTGAGCCTTACTTGCCTGTGAATAGTGCCCAAAATCCCCCATGCTCTGGCTATGAACATTGATTTGGATGTTTGATAATGAATATTTGCATTGTGCCAAGGCAAACTAATGTGTTTGAGGCATATCAAAGAGTGGTTTTGAAACCGTGGTTTCATTTGTATTGGAAAAGAGCTCCTGAACTGAGGTCTCAATGATCAAGACCACGAACCATTTAAGCAATGGCCCAATGCCACCAGTTTATTAAGGAATTGTTTGTCAATGCCCAGTGGTCTCTAAATTTCAAGAAAGTCAATTTGCTTGTGGCTCAGAAAGAATAGTAGAGCAATGACAAATTATTATTACTTAACAATACAACAAGAACAACAAGTTCCTCTTCCAGTGTTGTTTAGGAGCAAAACCTGAAAGTTCCCTGTGGGTTCATCTCCAAGACAACCAACATCCATGGACAAAAGGTTTCTGCCATTTTAAATACTACTCAGTTACCTAGTTCATGAGAGTGTCCAGTGAGTTAAGCAAACACAAAAATATCCAAGAAGTCATCAAGACTTCCCATATCAGCATTTGAGGTCTCTTTTACTCATTGACTGATACAATGTCAATACGGAATATTTTCTTGAAAACACATTTTTCTCCAAGCCAATTGAAAGTTCTTTAAATCTTCAGACCAACTTGGAAAAGACAAGAAAGTTGTCATTTCTAGCACCATAGTTTAATTTTCAAAAATGTGGAATCTTACCTAATGCCATTTATGAGTCTAAATGAGAACATATATTAGGCTATGTATTTGTTAATAAAAATTAGTTGTGAACTACTTTCATACTATCCCTAATTCATGTTCAGTAATAAAGAGTCTGAAATTATTTGTTTTCTATTCAATATAATGCAAAAAAGCAAAAATTGGGAAGAGTGATATTTTGTTCAACCTTTATTCTTACAAATTGAACTTGTGCAAGACTTTTTTGCCAAAAATACAACAAATCAAACCTCAGATATATTTTTGAATACAAAATGGTATCATATGAATCTACTTTATGCTTTTGGAATGGGGAAAAGTATGCAAATTAAAGTTTTGAGTGATCTCTAGACTTGCAATCAATGGCCTAAGTTGGCGGGACCAAAAATGTCGTGTCGCTTCCTTGCTCAAGAGTCCTTGTCTAAGCACACTTCGTGCTTTCAGTAATTTTTAATTTTATAAAAAATACTATGACAAAATAAAAAGTAAATTTATTTTACTTATACCATTATCATAAAATTTTGCATTGACAGGCCCATTATAAGAACGGCTTTAATTATAGAATGATAAACCTTCTATGATTTTGAGAACAGTTGGAAGAGAGCATTTTCTTCTAAATTTGGCAAAGAACTTGAATTATTTGATGTTTTTAATAGATACCTTGTTTGAAAAAATTATTTCCAGCAGTGCCGAAATTCTCATTTTCCATTGAAATTAAAATTCAATTTAGTTTTACGTCACAAGTTTATTATTCACCGGAATCTTGGAAACATGGTAAGATATTTTCCCCTTCCCCAAAATGCATTAATTTTTGCGCGCTCTTTCATATTTTTTTATGATTGACTTATATCTTTCAATACCTTGCTCTTTTTCAATTAACAATGTATAAGTATTTGGCTTGCAATTCTAAATTACTTTCGACCATAAAAGATATGTAGAATGTTCGTTCTCTTTAATAATCAATTAAATCAAATACTTACCAGGATAACAAAGCTTGAAATGGAAACCTCCGTCCACTCGCTTAAAGAGCCGAGGTATCATGTTTGTTTCGACCTTTGACATCACGAGGCCAAAATTGGTTGTCCGAAAAATCGTGTCGAAACACGAGAATCTGTGGACCTGCGTGAATATTACCAAGCATTGGAGGATTCTCTTGGCGTTTATAAAATACTTGAAGCGTTTGCTTTGGATCAGCGGATTTCATGACAACATATCTCTTATACAAACGACATATGTTGTTTTTAAGCTCAAATACATGACAACCTTCTTCACACCACATTGTGCATATCATTAATGAATCTAGAACATAAAAAACGAATTTTGGAAAAACGCAATGATTTATAGAGGGGTTCAAACTATACAAATAATATTACCCCTTTTGTCGTCTTGTTTGATGATATGCTTCTCCCATATTACAACATGAGGATCCATTTGAAATCCGTGGATTGAGGATGTAAGAGAAATTTTAAAGTCGGTGCAAGTACTCAAGTAAATTATGCAGTGAAATATTAAAACTAAGTGCAGTGTAAGTGACATATTTGTTGAATGCTCGGCGACTCCAAATGCACAGAGATTATTGTTGACTAAGGGTTCTACATACGGACGTCGATTGTTTGCCTTGCACGGTTGCTTTGGCACAAAGATAAATAATTGCTATAAAAAGGGAAATTGAAATAATCCTTTAAACTTCACAATTAGGAGTTTTAAATATCTTGAGATTATGATTTAGCCTTGCTCGCTGAGATGAGCACATTTCTTGCTAATTTCCTTTCTTAGCTATAAGTTTTCTTTTCCTTGCTCTTCTTCAGTCACTTTTTTTTCACTGCCTTACAAACATTTTGGG
The DNA here is from genome assembly GCA_010645155.1 of Tigriopus japonicus. Classification (NCBI taxonomy): domain Eukaryota; kingdom Metazoa; phylum Arthropoda; class Copepoda; order Harpacticoida; family Harpacticidae; genus Tigriopus; species Tigriopus japonicus. The sequence continues at coordinate 1,002,755 of JAAGOF010000220.1, read as the reverse complement.
ATTTTAAATATTTTTTTCGCAAATGACCAATTTTAGTTGATTTTTAAGTATTTGACTTTTCGCATCTCAAAAAGGGGAGTCACACTTCTAAGCAAGTATTTTATCAGTTTTACAAGTAAGCTCAAAGTAATCTTTGAGCTTACTTAAAATAAGTAATCGTTTTAAAGAAAATGAAATAGGTATTTTTCAATTACAGGTCTGGATTTTTCGACAGATTCTAAAACTTTGGAGTTGTTGCCAAGTTTTTCAGGAGAAAATTTCTGTGTTTAGATTGCATTCATAAAGATAATCTACAGGTTTTGAATACTTATTACAGATCCATATTGCATATTTGAAATTAGAATTGGAAATGGTTGTTTCAAACTAATCTAATTGCACTTGTAATTTTTTCAATAAAAAACTTGTAAATTGCCTTTGAAAGCATAATGATTATAATTGATTGCAATTTTTTTAAAAAATGACACAGGTTTGCATTCACAACTGTTTTAAGTGAAAATAAAATTCAACCAACTATTCACAATGACTGGCCGTGTTTTCCTCTTCAGTGATTACTGGGTTATGCTAAATAGCACAAAATAATTGTCTTTAATATTCATAATCAATCTCCACACTCAAAACGTTTTACTGAATTTTTGAATGATTGTTTTTACTCCGGTAGATTTTTAGGAAAACACATTTTGAATAATTGAGAATAATGGGAAATCATTGACTGCAGTTTAAGGGCTTTTTTAACATCTTTTGTTCCGCACTCGGTATATCCCTACGTAAGATCAAACCAATTTCTTATTTTAGAAAGTACAGTAACAAGAGTAACAACAAGAGTAAGAGTAACAACTAGTAGTAAAAGTCGTATAATTGGGTGCAGTTTTCGAATAAGGATGTCAGAGGACTTTGAAGGCTCCGTCTCCTCTCTGACGAACACGTGTTTGTGCTCGGTGGACGGCTGATAAATGACATTGTTTGAGTTGTCGGTTAGTTCAAACGTAAAATTTTAACTGTGGATCTACATTATTTCTTATGCATTTGTGGATTTGTTTGAAATCAACCTAGTCATTTTCAGGATTGCTTACTCTATGATCTCGGGAATTGTGCGAAATAATTACTTCTCTCTTGTCGGAATTCTATTTCTTGGCAGGTCTTGTAGTTGTGATTATGAAGAAGATTGTGTTAGAGCCTTTGGTTTGTCGTTTAATCTCGTGCAATGTTGATGTTTTAGAAAATACTTGTTCTATTATGGAATGAAAGCAAATACGGCTCCATTACCAACGTTATTTTCTGAGCTCAAGTTTCAACTTTTTGAGAAATTTATTTTCCCAAATTGAAAACATGCTCACCAAAGAATCCAAAAACGCTGTCAAACGATAGTTTGATTGTGAAAACGTAACGTTTTGGTAACTCATAATGGCAGGAATTACTAGTGATGTCATCATTTTTGGCGGGAAAAAAGTTCAGAAGACGCGTGTTTCTGATGAGCGTGAAAAGGTACCTAAAACGAAGATTTAGGCCTGGTAATTGCAACAATTTCTTTCTCATCTGCATAACTTGTAGTTAGAATATCAATTCTTTACATTTTTTAGGGAAAAAATATGTTTTGTTGCTTTCTAAAATTTCTAAATAAATTGATGGGTTCTTCCGAACTTTTGAATCAGGAATGCCCGACATTGAATAACAAGATGGCCAGAGGAGATTGGTTCCTGGGGCAACTAAACCTAAAAACAAATAATTTGTTTAATTAAAGGCTTCCAATTTCTCCATTTGTTTTTAAATTACTTTGCAATTCTGCTCAACATACATTTACCATGCCATTGCTTTTAAATGCAACATTTTTTGAAAATCTGACCCTTGAAAACTGAGACTTTTTGACAAACCTAGACTGCTAACGGCAGCAGGTCTGTAGTGCTCGATCTAGTTCAGTGAGAGCTTGGACGTGAGACTTAGTCAGAAATAACGAGAATGCAACTAAAGATGGAACAAGTGATCAACAGTTGACCGGACAAGTGGTCGGACAATTGTCAAAAGACTGCTATTTATTCAGTAGGAACATGGTCTTATATAGTCAAAAAAGGCGCAGCCTACTGTACTTGCATGATGCGACGAGTCGCATTTTGTTGGAACATTGAGTCCTTTATACATCATAGGATGTTTTTCTCATGGTGGTACTTTGGTCCCATAAATACGTGCAATTCAAAAAGCAAGAAATCATAGCAAACAGGTCATGCAAAATGCACAGGATGCTTCAATTTGCCGAAGGGAAATCTTTCTTTACCATTGCTATTTCTCACATTGAGGAGGAAAACCAAAAAGCATTGTTAGTCATATTTCACTTTATCCTGAATCCATGCCTTTTTAGAGCCCGGAAATTTGGCACATCGATCGAGCACTTAGTATCCATTTTCAACCCCAACATTTCTATTACAGATTTTTGTTAAGTTCAGTATTTGGCGATATTTTACTTTCCTTTTCAATTTGCCCTCAACTGTTGCAATCATTTTCCTAGTTTTGATTACATTAGTCCAATTGGTTAGTGCGAAAGAAACGTGGGGCTTGAAAAAATCTTTTGAACTCTGAAACAAGGACACTTCGTAACCTTTTACGGAATAACTATTTTTGTATAGATTATTATGTATCTTCAAGGGTTAGGCTGATATAGTAAAACTTGAATATTGTGAAATAACCCTTTACCAATGTTGAGACTTGGACTTATTCGGGGCAGCGTATATTCTCGACTCCCGAACATAAAGATAAACTGTAACACAAACGAGCATGACATGTTAGAGCAAGAGCATATTCAATTATCCATCAACCAACAACATCAATGAGAAAGCATTGTTCTAAGAAGTTGTTCCGCCAACAACATGCTATAACAATGTGGAATATCATTTGTCATGTCCCCCATCAGAGCAAAACCACTGCTCTGATTTTCTTAATATTACAACTTGCACGCACCTAGAATTTCTCATCCTAGGTATAATCCCATGCTCCTTCAAGAAAACCAAAATTGGTCCTTATTACCATTGTTGGTCTTCTTTTACCATCCAACCAACAGTTAGTATGAGGACACATTTTAGACTTTGACCATCTTGTTCATGGATCAAGCCGGATTTCATGTGATCTTAACCAACTTGACTATGACCAACGTGGGAGTCCTCGCAATCTTTTTGCCACCTTGGCGATTATGCCACTATGACCATTTTCCTGTTTATAGTTTTTTAACCTATCATTTGTAATTGTGGCTTACACCAAGCGTCTTAATCATGATCTTATATCTAATGTTTCACTAATTCTGCCTAACCCTGTGCACTATTTGTGGGTTAGGCAGGGCGTAATGATTTTTTAATTCGTCATTCACATCCGAACAAAAAGCCGAAAACTTTTCAAGAGTTTGAAAATTATTTCATATTCTAGTAAGAACCTGTAATTATCACAAGTTTGACAAGAAAAACTTTAAGAGACTTGACTGAAAAAAACCTTTGGCATCACGTGAATTCGTCGGCTCCGGCATTGTCTGATGCTTAGAGGATTGTAGAGAGGCCATTGTCCTCATTTTGTCTGCCTTGTTTGCAGCTGACACTGGCCAAAGTTGCCCATAAGTTGCGTGAAAAGGCAAATGTTTCCGAAGAATACCATTAAACTTGCCAATGCAAGTGGACGATCATAGTACAAACGTCAGTGCATTGGACTTATTTGGGCAAGTTTCAACTAGTCGCTGATGATAAATGAGCCTTGAGGCCCAAAATGAAATTCCACGACCGGCTTGCCCTAGTATCTCCACTCTATAGACCTCTATGGTCTCTATAGAGTGTAGAGCTCTATAGACAGGTGGTGGGATGGAGAGGGGCGTGGTCCTTCCCGCCACTACGGTGTGGCGGGTGTGCAATGCATTGTAGTCGAGTATTGGTTGTAGCCGAAATGGGGAAATACTGTACATCAATGAATGGAAAGGGAAGCAGAACCGTTGTTGAAGATCATGCATTGCTCTCTTCTGAGAGAAAGTGACAGAATATGCCAGTTCTAAAAGTCAGTGCCAGTCAATATTTGAAAGCGGAAAAATGGCAAATAAAGTGATTGAAAACTAGTAATGAACTGAAAAGGCCGGTAAGCAAAAAGTACCAAAATCAAAAGTATCGGCCAAAAGAGGACTTCACTAGAACTTGAATCATTGCTACAAAATAATATGCTTGCACATCTCCATTTAAGATTCACATTGCTCCTGCATTTGTAAAAGGCAAATTGCATTTTTTTTGCGAATTCAGCATTGCGTGTGTGGTCTTGGGAAAGAAAATTTTCGATTTTCTTACCAAATCGACTGCATTTGTAATACCGAAATCAATCAAGAATTCCGACATTAAGAGCTCTTCATCCACAAATAGTGAAAAACTGAGACCAACCGAAAAGTTTTGACTTTAAACTGAGACCGAAAATTTTCGACTTGAAAAAACTGAGACCGAAAATTTTCGACTTGAAAAAACTGAGACCGAAAATTTTCGACTTGAAAAAACTGAGACCGAAAATTTTCGACTTGAAAAAACTGAGACCGAAAATTTTCGACGTTGAAAAACTGAGACCCAAAATTTTCGACGTGGAAAAACTGATACCGAAAATTTTCGACGTGGAAAAACTGAGACCGAAAATTTTCAACGTGAAAAAACTGAGACCGAAAATTTTCGACGTGAAAAAAAACCCAAGACCAAAAATGTTACCTAGAAAACTGAGATCGGAAATTTTCGCCCAAGAACTCAGATCGAAAAGTTTCGACCTGCTAAACTGAGATCGAAAAAGTTCGACCTGAAAAACTGAGATCGAAAATTTTCGACCTGAAAAACTGAAATCGAAAATTTTCGACCTGAAAAACTGAGATCGAAAATTTTCCCCGTGAAAAAACTGAGATCGAAAACTTTCGACCTGAAAAACTGATACCGAACGAGCTAATAATTACATTATGTCTCAAAAGTAGCAAAATATGGCAGCATTTTATGCATAGAATATACACGTACTTCATTCCTTTCATTACTTCATAATGACCAAATCGCACTCACCTCAAATTATGGATTATTGCACCGTTCTCTAATACAGGAAGGTTTTCATCGCAATCTGTGGAACAGAACCTTAATATCGAAATTTGATCTTCCAAAGTTAAAACGAGTTTTAATGTACCGCTGGATTTGCAAATCACATTATTGACATGTGATGACTCTGTATTAGTTAAACAGAACCCTTTTTCAGCATGCAGTAAAGCGTAAACCATAGTTCCAGAGTCCCTCATATCTACTTCATTCCAGGCATCAGCCGTCAAACAATCTGGAATCTCTCCATTGCTCCAGATCCGTAAGAAATCTTCAAACGAATATTGGGCTTACAGGAAAAAAAGGAAACTTTAATGCAATGATATTTTTCAGGCGATAATTAAAACCATGTTACCTATTCTATAGCTGCCGTTAAATGTTTCTGGATAGTGATGATTCAAGGAGAAAACAACATTGCTTACAAATATGTACTCCTCTTGAATTTCCAGGGATGCAAGTTGACCTCCCTCATTTTCGCAGACTTTTTGTCCTTCATCAAATGTATTAATATGGGACAAAAACTTGTAATAACTCCCTCCAAATTCGTACCATCCATCATGATGTTTTGTGGCTAAAAGCGACAGGTATCGATCAAAATTTTGTACTTGAACATGATAAAACCGTTTCAAAACCACGATACTCACAATGCAAGCAGTATCTGGGTCGTGAAATGACTGGAATTGAAGGTTTTGTTTGGTTCAAACCAAATTCCGTTTTCAACCAACAGCCTTCGGGGTGTTTGTCATTAGACCAAGGTTTGGACCAGACCACCCCAAAACATTTTGGGTTCAGGAGACAGAAGGCGTGACAATTCGCGAGACTATTCACGTTGTCCACAAACTCAAGATCAGAGCTTATAATGGTCACTGCATCCATTGTACAATCTGGAACTATTTTGCAGAAAGAAAATATCACAATTTTGTATATTTTTCATTTGTTAGTTTCTGGCAATTCTGAAAACTGAAGAAAAGAAATTGAAAAAAACAAGGCAGACAAAAAACATTCAACGGGCCTATATAGTATAGTTAGCCATAGAGGACTGTAAACTGGAGACCGCTCCTCATTTCGCCGTTTACGTTAGTAGGGAAGTCTTCCCAAGCACGGTGGATTGCTTAGCTCTCATTGATTAAATACCAAGATTTTAAATACGTTTTTCAACGTCAAAGGGTCAAAATGAACAACTTTCATCAAACCAATTATCATATGTTAGGTTAAATAAAGTAATTAAATCCCTAAAACAAATTGCTAACATTTCCAAAACTGAAGTGTTAGCTATCAAAAGAGGCTATAGATTGGCATAGACATAAACTTTTACCCATAAACCTCGAGTAGATGTTCAGCCATATTGGTACAATGAAATCTCAAATGATATTCTTTATTCATATGAAGACATATATTGTAAAATCTTTGATATTTCTAGATCTTTCATTGGTTTCCTATATCAATAGATATAAACTAATTTTGTTGACTTCATGTTGGATTTTTTATAATTTTATCAATCAAAATTAGGCAGCTAACACGGTTCATTTCCTCAATCTTTATAACACTATGTTAATTCTTTAAGTTATAGGAAGAGCTTACTTCTTTTCAATCCAGATAGAGTGCACTTTCTAACTTCCTCATTCCCATTACATGATCAAGCACATGGGTTTCTCCTATGAAAGGACTCAAATAGTTATTAGTTGTGAATGTAAATCACACTATCACAGTTTTATGATATGCTTAAGAAAGTTTCTTTATGTGCATCAAGTAACACTTCATCGTTGGGAAGCATTACAAGAACCACTATCAAATAAAAATTCTTTCTTTGATGGCTTGATCAATGGACCAAATGCATTTGTGTTGAAATTTTTGGCAAATATATGCTAAGAAAATAATCTGTTTTGAGCTTAAAAGATCCCCAAAATTATGCCTCACACAATGCAAACACTGAAATTTATCTTACTCTCTTGGTTCACTCACATTTAGAAAAAGTAAATGGACTTTTGGTATGTGGCTGAATCACCAACAGAATAGGCCCCGCCATCAAGATGAACTCACACACCATGAAGAATTTATCAGTAGTTGAGACTTGACTGATTCCCAAAATAACTTTGGGTGTGAATTTGCTCCTGTCACTAAAGTGTATCAAAGGTGGGTGTGCCATCAACCATAGACAGTAGCACTATAGCAGATGAAGGAGTACTGCTACAAAACAAATGAACTGAACTTACGATTTAAAAAACATACTTGAAAGGCACTGCACAGATGAACTTATCACATTTCAAGATGATTTTTCAAGATGTTTCAAATGTTGTGAGTGAGAAGCAACTGGCATAACTAACAAGGGTGACTGCAAATTGTAGGCTTTCTATAATTGTGAATTGGATCTTGCAATAAGAATTAAGTCATTTCTTTAAAAAATAGAAGCCTACCATGAGCCTATGAATTGCAGGGGGAACTTAATACTCAAAATATAAAAAGTTGTTGTGCTGCTATCAGAAGAAATCATGTTGTCTGATGGTCAATGATCTCGTCACCTTTTGAATGGCAAATGTGGCCAACCCTGTCCATTGAGAATTGGCTTGGGTTGCCTGAATGACACATAATTTGAGACAGGCACTTTTTCTGATGTGGTTTCAAATCCTTTAAATTAACAAAATCCTTGTCTAGAGGTATGGTTGACAACTCTGCAGGGGACAGCAATGCAATCTCAGCTTGTAGTTGGTACTAATTCTCAGTGGTAAAATACCTTACTTTGGTAGACCTTGGTACCTATAATACCTTGGTTCTTACATGAGGAACATGAGGAAAGCTTGGCTTATGGGTTCAATGTTTCTTCTTTTATTGGACTTTCATCCTCCCCAACAATCAGCCTGCTTTGACTTTTCTTTTTAGAGAGAGGTAGGATTTGCAAATTTCCAGGACAAAATATTGAAATTTAGGGATCAGAAATCAACTTTCACACTTCCAGAGGGTAGGCAGTGTTGTGGCATGGGGCTAAGCACGTAAAACTCATTCTCAAAGGGACTTAAAACCACTTTTCTTGGACGATTGTGTTCTCCCATCACAATCTGTTTCTTCCCTACTGATGTAAGAGAATCTGATGATTGGCGGCAGCAGCGCAGTCTAGGAATTCAGTGGTCTATGAGTTAGCAAATGTAAATGGTAGTACATAAACCATTTAGGTTTGGCTCATATACTCACAGATATGTCTTTATGATTAATCCTTAAAAGTGTGGCATTCTGGCTCAAACACTTTTTCCGACACACGAATTTTTTCGACTGGCGGCAGAAAACGGAACCCTTTAGTTGCGTGAGTAATTTTACTAATGTTGCGTTAGTTTAAAAGTTGCGTAATAATAGTCTCTTCAAATCATTAAAAAAAGTAATCGAGTGAAACAGTTTTTCCGACACATGAATGGAATCTGAATTGATGTAGAATTGGTAATGGAATAATTGATATAATTGATCATGGTATTTCAATCTTATACTGACTTAGTTTAATCAAATATTATTAGAAATCAATTCACAAGATAAAACCTTATAGGTATATCATTTTCCAACACCAAATGTGGGGTATTGGAAGACTAATTTGAGTGCAAATACATTAGACTCAAACTATTTTACTTTGGATGCCGTTTTAAACACAGAACATTGTTAATACACGCTCTCACTAAAACAGGGTATTGTTGAACGTCAAAATATTTACAAGTTTGACCGGGTCAGGAAATTTTTGCATCAGACCTGCTGCAATTAAAGATAACACAAAATGGAAAGCCTACAAGTGTTTTGCTTGTACAAAGGATAACCAGATTAGAGGTAGACTTGCTTCTAACTCGTTTGAATGTACGATTTTTTATTTTATGTAAAATATTGAAATGAAGATTTATTTCTAGTGAGCAAGTCATATGTTGAGAATTGTTTTGTTAGACAAAGTTGTTTGAAGCTATGATTAAATCAGATAAGGTGTGTGACCCTGTATACATAGAAAATAAGCGCACGGAAATGACAAGCAACAACACAAAATGGTGTACTTTTCATAGTCATGACGTCGCACATTGTAATTTATCATCTTTTCTCCAGAAGTGTTCACCTAATTTTGATATATGAGTATGAGCACCATCTTTACTTTACAAAATATTAAGGTTTGACAATTTTTTGCTCTTGACGTCCAATTTTTTAAGCATGCCGGTGTCGCCCAATGTACCTCGTCTAATTAAATCATAACTTCGAACAAATTTGTATAACAACAAAATTTATAAAATAAAACCTGTTCACAAAAGATAAATCTATATTTCGCTTTTTGGCAAAAAGTCAATTTGCTTCCAACACATGATTTCTTACCTGGATGTTAGCAAGTACGAACCCTGAAGATTGAAAATTGCTAAAACTCTCACCTAAAAACTTAACTGAATTGGGCTGATTCATTTCCTAAACCAACTCATTATTTTTGATTATTTCTCAGTAAATAGCATATCAAACTTTTGTTTCTAGGTTGCAAAAGGGAATGTTTGATCAAATTTCACTTTACTTTTGTTACTTAATGAATGGGTTTGCTTTGATTTTTTTTTATTCTACTCAATACCCACTACTTAATTCATGCTCCCATCCCCCTTCTCCTTTTCAAAGTTGATATCACTAGTTGAGATCGACCTACTAAAGTTTGAGTAGCTTCCAATCGTTTCCTCCGGTAAATTGCAGGTGTAATGTTTTTAGATTTTATCAGCTAACAAGATCAGTCATGGACAATGTGTGGATGACACTTACATATTTTTGGAATCATTTTTGATTAATTCTGAATTCCAAAGTTATTGGAAAGTCCAAAACTGATTCGGATTTTGCCTATAATTGATTTGAATGTCGTCCAAGAACAATTCAAATAATGTCTAAGACCGATTTGATTATTATTCAAGACCGTTTCGGAGATTCTCCAAGGCCATTCAATTATTGACCAAGATCGATCCGAAGATCTAAAGATTAGTTCGTTATTATCCCGTTGTACTGAAAAAATATGTATGAATCTTTTATGAAATGTCCCAAAACTATGCATATGAAACTTTTCTGACCCAGAAAAGAAAGAGGAACAACTTTGAAATGAAACTAACTCAGGTCTAGATGAAAAGTTAGATACCTAAAAAATTATTTCTTTTGGAAACTTAAGTCTAGTAGAATTAACTCAAGAAACTGTTGAATTGAATATGATTTAGCATATGATAATCAGCTGCTGGTGTATTTTGAGAATGAACTTGTCTATCATTTACCCAACGCTCGTGGTATATGAAAACTTAAATTCCCAAGCAAATGTATTTTTTTATTGTGGGTATGTTTCGTCTTAACAGTTCAAAATGATACTAGATCCTTATACACTCTTCTAAAAAAGATAGTATAAGTGATGTTTTAGGTGTACCAAATTAAAAGCTGCTGCAATTGGTTCCATTAATAAGAAACAAATGTTTAAGTGTTTAGTAATTTCCATCTAAACTTAAAACAAATTATTTAGTAGCATGATCCAAGACTGATTCGAATATTGTTCAAAATTGATTTGGATGTCATGAAAGATCGATACGAAAATCGTCTAAGATTGATCCGGCTATTGTTCTAAAGTGGAACTTTTGTGAGTTCAATTCAGAGACTGTCCAAGACGGATTTAAAGATAAATTAGACTTTTAGACAGTATTATCGGGATTGGTCATGGACGAAATCACAATTGGTTTTACAAAATATCAGAATCAATCTTGAATAACATCTGAATCAATAAAGACCAACTTTCAAATGGTTCTTGAACAAGTTCCAGATTGAAAGTTGGTAAACACCGATCTGAAAACTGCCCAAGGGTTTGAAGATTCTTCAAGTCCCATCCAAAGCTTGCGCAAGAATAATTAAAAAGTTATCAAAGTATTTCCTGACGAAGTCTTGGGCAATATCTAAAATGGGTGTGAATAATTTTGGAATCGGTCTTAGACAACATGTAAATTAGTTTTGGATAATACCGGAATTGGTCTTGAGAAATATTAAAATTGGTTTTGAATGATATCGGAATCGGTCTTCTGAATCAATCTTGAAAAATGATCTGGAACAAGTTCTTGTAAAGAGAGTAAATGATTAAAATAGTTTATATAATTAACGTTTATATGAAATTTGATCTACCAAATAGTTACTGTTGGCAGATCTGTACAACCCTTGAATAATGGGTTGGTCAGGAATAGTGTAAGATAAATGTCATTTGTGTTTTTTCCTTCCTCTTTATTTTGGTTGTCTTTTTCTTGGGAACCACTTACAAGAACGATAATCAACGGTGAATATGCCTATGGTTGAATGGATCAGACTGTTGTTCCAGGTTCTCTCTATCAATTGAATACTTGATTTGACTTTTGCCACCTTCAATTTGGGCGGCGCGATTATTGATTTATAATGATTTAGATCGCAATTGATGATTGTGATTGATTGAACTTAGTCTGTACAAGAATGAAAATCAATATCAATTACGTATAAATTGGGATTCCATTTAGTTTTCGAACAAACTGTTTTACTCGATTACTTTTTTAATGATTCGAACGGACGCAACTTTTAACCTAACGCAACATTAGTAAAATTACTCACGCAACTAAAGGGTTCCGTTTTCTGCCGCCAGTCGAAAAAAATTCGTGTGTCGGAAAAACTGTTTGACATTCTGGCACACAAGAAAATTTGCCCCTTTTTTGGCTCCATGTCGTGGCCATTTTTGTAACCTTCAATTAAAATTCTTTGTAAGGTCGAGGTCAGTGATCGCTTTTTTTTCTTTATGTATCTTTCCTTTATGTTATCTATTTTTCCTATCTCCTTAGTTCTAAAATACGTTTAGTTTCAGATGTGTCTAAAAATGCTTGCAGATAGGCTTTTGAAGAAAGACACCACCAAGCCATAATTGCACCGTTTTTTTTGCATGAAAAGAGATCAAAGGAATTTATAACCTGGTGAAATTGACCAAAAAAATATGATGGATTTTTTGTAGGAAGTACAAGACAGTGTTAAATGATTTTAAGGCTCAAATTTCAAATTGAAGTTCATGAAGGTGTTCTTCCTTGATAACTTGCAACTCCATAAATGTTGAATGTTGAATGGTTTACTTGTCTCAACCACAGCAAACATGTTATGTTGCACACAATTAAAGCCCGGAAAAAATGTTGAAAAATGTTCATAACATGTTATTCAAATGTTAGGAAATAGGACAAATTATGTGGAAAAATAGGGAAAAGGCAAAACATGTTGAAATTTAAGGGGAAAATGTTTTAGTTTAGGAACAAAGGCAATAAATGTTGAAATTTTGGGAAAAAGACAAAAATATTGAACTTTCGAAAAGACAAAAAATAACATTCATTATTAGTTTCAGTAAGGAAAAAATGTTCAGAGTTCGAGTTCTAATTTTAATAAATTTTAATAAATAATAATTAAATAAAAATAAATTTTGATAAGACATCAGGCCCTGCAAACTTCACAACTACTTTAGAGAATTTTAAGGAAAATCATCATTTTTGTCACTTAGATGGCTGTCGCGTAATACAGCACGCCCTGAATGCAACCTGCTTGGGTGCCCTCTCGTGCTCTCAAAATTAACAACTCGTCGTTAGTGCTAGTCTTCTTAAGGAAGCAAAGTTGAGCTTCAATCAAACAGAAAAGTGGCATTCAAGGCCATTTTGAGGTAGAAATGGTCGTGGGTGCTTCTGCATAAACTTTGGCCTTGATTTTTGATTACTAGGGCTGCAAATTTCATGAAAATGCATTTTATTTCACTTTTTCTGATTTTTATGCATTTTTTTCATTTTTTTGGTTGATTTACATTTTTTGCATTTTCGGCGTTTTTAATCGAAATTTGGTGCATTTTTCTCTTTTTTTTGCATTTTTGGGCCTTGTTTGAATTTGATATTTTCCCAAAGTGTTATAGAAAATTAATTTTTCTTTGGCCTTTGACATTTTTCACCAAATTTAACAACTTTCCTTTCTTTTTCCCTTTGGGATGCGCGGCTGAAATTGTTTTTCAGTTAAGGTTTTCTTGATCAATTACATCTATCCACTCCTCAAGTACAATATCTTGATAGGATGAAAGATAAATTGCAATTAGGGGAAGGAAAGATTTTTTGAGCAACACGTTGGAAAACTTCTAGCTGTAAACTTAAGATTTCTTTTTGACATTTGTATTATTAGTATTGCCAATAGTTTTTCAGTTAAAGAATGAATCTGTGAGTACAAATCTGTTACAAGTGCCGATTTTTCAGACCCAAAATGCAATGTTATACTACAATCTAAAAAACACCATTTATTAATTTGATAAGTTTTTATTGAAATATCAAGAACTATGAATGTTTTCAATGGTTTTATGGCCCTTTATTTTGATGTGTTCATCAAATGATATTTGATTTAGTCCAAACGTTCCCCAACTGTGCGCTCTTTTTACATTTTCTTTTGCATTTTTGTTTCATTTTTTGATGCATTTTTCAGCGTTTTTATTTGCATTATTATTTGTGCAGCCCTAATTATTACTCAGTGTGACTCTTTGATTTATGAACACAATAGTATTGTAGTTTAGTTACAAAAGTCTGGACAAATGAAAAGAATTCAACTTTATGATGGAAGCTGCAATTATAGCAACAAGTTAATGGCGCTCAAATCAAGAGACTTTGCCCCTGTTTTGTTTTCATCTAGAGGGGATTTTTGGAACCTTTGGTCAAATTTCTTAATTGAAAAAAGTCTTTGCGACAAAGTTGAAATTGTGCTGATTTATTGTTACACTGATTTGATGCCGTAAGTTTGAAGGAGTGCCATTGACGGCACAATAGTGCAATCTGGTAACACTGATTTTGGTCGGCATTTTTGTCATTTTGCCTACCTTGTTATCAACCGAAACCGGCCAAAAGTTGCGTAAAAAGAAAGTATTTCCAAAAAAATACTCAAAAGAACTTGCCCATGCCAGAGGAAGCAAGGGGAAGGGTGCAACCGTAGGTTCAAAAGACATTTTTTCATTGCCAAAATACATCAATTTACAAATTAATGTTTGCAAATTAATATCTCATCTAAAAATCTTGCCTTCATCAAACTCGCTAATTTGGCAAGTTTCAATTAACTTTAGTTCCAATCAGTTGCAGACTTTAAATAGCACTTGCAGCGTGCAATAAAAATTTATGGCCAACTTGCTATAATAGCTTTACTTTAGATCCAGACCTGCATCAATTACATTTCAAATGTAATTGATTACAAATACAATCACTTTGGGCTTAAAAATGATTTAATACGATTCCAATTACTTTGAAAAAGTAATTGATTTACATTCGATTACACTATATTTCAAGCCCAATAGAAACTTTTTTTCTTTTTAAGTGTAAAATATGTAAAAAGCATCTAAAACTTTTGAAATTTGGGTGAATCAACTTTTATGCTAAAAACTTTTGGAAAGGTGGGGGGGGGGGCTGTAACATGTTTAATCCTAGAAATACCTATGAAGGTGAAAATGTAATTGTAGTTTGTAATTGAAAAATGTCAATTACATTAATTAAATGTAATTGATTACAATTGCTAGGAAACGGAATTCCAATCACAGGTCTGACTAGATCTGTATGGAGATAAAGAGATTAGGCCAAACATTCATGACTCATGAGCACTAGCTGAATGGGGCAAATTTTGGCGGGAAATTTCAAGTCTGCATGTAATGAATGGGCCTTAGGGAAGTGGCGGTGGTTGGGCACTTGTGGGCAAAAACATGTGAAAATTGCCAAAAAAAAAACAAAATCAAATAAAAGAGTACATAAAATTGGCAAAGTATGAAAAAAAAATATTTTAAGTGCAAAAAAAATCCCAGCCCTCCTCATAATCTTTCTAAAAAAATCAGTTATGCATTTAGAAAATTTGATTGGTCTTTCTCAAATCCTTTGTGCTTTCATAGCTTTGTATTATGTCTTCATAATACAAACAACTGATTAAATATCGAAATTCGATTCTTGGAGTCCAAAGATGGTCAAAAAAATATGCCCACACTTTGAAGTCTACCTTCAAATTTCTTATTTGATGGCACGAAGCTATTGATCTTATTGCGTATAAGCCATTTGGGACAAAGAAGAACACTTGCCTCAAACATTACCCAAGTGATTATCAAACAAAGGGCCAACCTGATACGCTTCAAAGAATATTTTTCCTCCTTTTCAAATGAGTACAACTACGTCATATTTAAGGTATAATGTACACTGATAAATTAGTTCTACAATTGCACAATACATTCCTTGCTTCAAAAACTAAAAGTCTTATTTTGGTCAATTTCTTTTCCGTTTGTTAAGCCAGGGGCCACTGTACTGCAGGATTGATTTTGGTTCAGGACGGATTTCAAAAATACACCTTGGGTCCGATTATTGCACGTAAATGTGAGGCTTTTGCAAGACATACATTGCTCCGTTTACGTTGAAATACGTTAAATACGTCAATACGTTGATTTTCATTTTACTGATTGGTTTGAACTACAGTTCTTTATAAAGAGAAACGTCGCTCCCAAATTGCTCATGATTCAACAAGCTTGCACTGGGTGTGGGATGGGATTTGACGTTGGCCATGACACTAAATACATTTTTTAATTGGCCTGCTTGATAAAATATGAAAATAGTTATGATTTATTCTTTACAGGGAATCGCATTCCTTACACACACACACCTTAACCCCCTTAAAATAAAACATCTTGAACATTTGGCACTCATTGTAAAGGATTTTGGTGAAGGAATACATATTTAAAAACTGCCGCTTCCCAGAGACTTGTATTTTTTTGTATTTTTGTGGATTGTTGGTGCTAGGGTCGGAGGGTTGAGCCTCGCCCGGCCAGCAAAGCCAGCCATCACATCATCCAAAGTTTTTTTCCGAAAGGCAATCTCATGTCCCGTATCAGAATGGTTCTCCGTGTGTGGGTGTGAATTAGCGTCTAAAAGTTCAACCACGACG
>JAAGOF010000220.1:969186-986513 GCA_010645155.1 Tigriopus japonicus | reverse complement strand
TGTCACATTCACTATCTTAAAGCAATGGCGGTGCATTTTCGGGATCTGTGCATTGAGTTTAAATTGGTATACCTCCAAGAAAATTGACGAAAATGAGAACAAAATTTCGAAAATGTGACAATGTCAAAAATGTGGGAAAACATTCTTACTACATATTTTTGGAATTGTGTAGACTCTGGGATTCGGTGTCGGTTCCGATTTCTTGGATTTTAGTAGGCATCGAATATCACCTTTGGTAACAAAAAGCGCATTGTCACAATTTCTGTGGCTTTGGCATAACTCATGACATTCTTCAATGGTTATGCCGTAAACCTTATTGAGAGTATTTTTGTAGTAGGCCACTTCCTCATGAACGCAATGCTCCCTGACTAGAAAAAGATGAGTTGAGTCAAAACTTAAAGTAGTGCACATTTTTGTTGGTTTTACAATTTTTGCAGTTCTTTGCGGTCTGTCTGGTTAAAAGTACTGCATCTTTTACATTTACCGTATCCATCTATCTTACCAAAATCCGGAAAGCACGAATCCCCTTCCCAACAGCAATGGGAAAGGTAAGGGAAAATTAGACCTGCAAAAACAGTAGAAAAAGCTGCAAACAAATTTACCATTTGCATCGCATGAATTGTGACGCGGAGCTCGCAGCAAGCTGCCACACACAAAACCCTTTTTTAAGTTACTCTGTGTTTGGCTCTGTGAGATCTCTTGTTTTTCTATTCTGTGCTTTGAAGTTTGTTTGTGTTGGACCACGTGCGTCAATTACTTCGTCACTTTTGGAGACTAGTCATTTTGAGTTCGTGCCACGTTGACAATATTTCCTCTACTTGTGCTTTGTATGTTCCATTTCTGAGTTCATCCCCCTATCGTCTTGTAAGTAAATCACACTGGCAATCTCCAACCTTCCTCTCGCTATATCTACATGTTTGCCTTCTTTCCCGATTGATTTCCAGTTACCACGTTGTCTATCAATAGCAATAAACATTCAAATCCGTCTCTCGTGCTGAGGGTTTTGGTGATTTCATTAGCTGACGTGAATAAACCTACCGACCTGGCCCCTTATCGGCAAGAAGTCCAGTAGCCGGATCAGGATCGATCCAGGGGGGGTCGCCATGCCGGCACATGAGTTCAACTTAAGTATTTTTTGTGACGTAAACAGATACTTTGCTACATTTGTACACTCTTGGAATCTTGGAAGTTCTGACGCTGTTAGATGTCGGCATTTTGGAGTTTTCTTCAGTTTTCGACATTTTTTTGTTAAAAAGTCAAATATTTTTTCCTTTCTGATTGTGTGTCAGCACTTTTAACTTTTACATTTAGAAGATTTAGTGGTTGCAAGCGGACAATAGTCTTTTATTCAGCTTTAATTGTATGGCACTTCAATTAACGCGTCTGAAATATTTGGAATATTTGGATCAATCATGTACCAAAAATAGCGATGTTTGATGGCCCTTGACTCAAGATTGCATATTTTCGCGCACATTTGTAGTTTATCTTAATATGGCTTGTCATAAAAAGTGTACATTTTGAAAGTAGTGTTCAGATCAGTAAAATATACCTATACATCCTCGATTACTCTAAAAACTCACCAAACACGAGGATCTTCCTGAATGCCATTGCTTTCTGAAAATCAAAAACGAACTCAAGCGAGTGTACTTGGTTAATGTATATCACAAACTTCGTAATCCTTCAAACATTGCATTTTGTAATAGTGTGTCATTTCGTAATTCTTAGCTTAGCTTGGTTTTCGGTTGCGGGTAAAGCGTCTTAACAATAGCTTTGAATGAATATATCTGTATTTTCCTTATCTCGACATATAACGTAAACTTCATCCGAGTAAGAGCACCAGTGTGAACGAGCAGGAGCTACACAGCCCCCCCGCAAGAACATGCATTAATAATGAATAATAATAGAAATAATAAATAGTGATTAAGCACTTCTGTAACGTTCAACCGGTTTCACTCGACGCCCCGAACGGGTAAAGATGGATTGGTCCGAGTCCGTTGGAAAAACGGCAGGTTTGAGTCGATCAACACTTATCGTTTTGTGATGTACATTGACATTGACAAGAAAGGTTTTGCCTCTGCGGTTCAACACCTCATAAGGCCCTTCGTACGGAGGAGCCAAGGAGGATCGAACCTTATCAACCCTTATCCAAACGTGTGTACACGAATTGAGCGACGAGGGTACAAAGCTAGCGTTGTGTCCGTGGAACACGGTAGGGGAAGGCACAAAAGTTTTGAGGGCATCCCAAACCTCACTGACCACCTGTGAAGGGTTAATGTCACTTGACGAAGTTCCACACAGCACACCAGGAATCCTGAGACTCGTTCCAAACACAATCTGAGCCGGCGAAAGACCGGATTGATCTTTTGGGGTCGACCGGATTCCTAAAAGGACCCACGGAAGCTCTCTGAACCAATCACAACCAGCACCACGGGCTCGTAACGACTCTTTGAGGTGCCGATGGAATCTTTCCACCATTCCATTGGATTGTGGATGATAGGCCGTGGTGTGGTTGATGGCAAAACCCAAAAAGTTTGAGAGTCGCTCCCACAGAGCCGACGTAAATTGAGCGCCTCGGTCCGAAATAATAGTCTCAGGCAGACCGAAACGAGCAACCCAACCACTCAACAAGGTTCTTGCACATGTCTCTGCCGTGATGTCGGCTAGAGGAAACGCCTCTGGCCAACGCGAGAATCGATCCACGATCGTTAGTAAGTAGCGGGACCCACTTGAGACCTCAAGGGGTCCTACCAGATCGACATGAATTACTTTGAAGCGAGCCGATGGAATTTCCATGTGTTCGACGGGAGCACGGGTGTGTCGTGTGACCTTAGCCTCTTGGCAGGACTCGCATTCACGCACCCATCGCGTGATATCGCGATTCAAGCCGTGCCACACGTAACACTTGGACATTAACCGCCCGGAGGCTCGAGCACCGGGATGAGAAGTGGCGTGACATTCGAGGAACAAGCCTCGACGAAGTGATGAAGGAATCCACGGCCTCGGCAAGCCGCGTGATACATCACAAAGGAGTCGAATCCCCGGTACGATTTCGATGTCAGACCATCGCAAACTCGTCATTGAGGTACGGACCATGGGCGTTTCCGGATCGGCTTGTTGAGCTTCAAAGATGGATTTGGGATTGATGGTGCAAGTGATGGCCGAGATTCGAGACAGAGAGTCTGCCACCACATTCGATTTTCCAGCGATGTGTTCAATGTTCGTTGTGAACTCTGAAATGAACAGGAGGTGTCTTTGTTGACGTTTGCTCACAGGGTCACTCGTTTTGGAGAAGGCGTATGTCAGGGGTTGATGATCGGTGAAAATGGTCAAGTCCTGGCCTTCAATGAAATGACGGAAATGTCGAATAGACAAATAAATGGCAAGAAGCTCCAAGTCGTAAGTGGAGTACTTTTTTTCAGGGCCTCGCAATTTACGTGAGAAAAACGCGAGCGGATGCCAGTCACCCCGAACGAACTGCTCAAGGACGGCACCCACCGCTTGTTCGGACGCGTCAGTCGTTAGCGCCAATGGGGCCGAAGTGACTGGGAAGGTGAGCAGTGTGGCTTGCACGAGCTTGTTCTTGGCGGCGGTAAAAGCCAGATCAAGAACGGGTGACCATGCCAAACACTTGGGATTGCCTTTGAGCGCCTCGTGCAACGGAGCGAGAACGTGAGACAACCCCGGAAGAAAACGATGGTAGAAGGCAAGAACATCTAGAATAGAGGTGGACTTTTCACGGCACGGCAAAACTGGCCGGAGGTGAGCCAAATCAAGTGAAAGGCAAGGATCGAATGCCAATTCAGCCGGAAATTTAGAGCAGCCTCTTTGGTCTTCTGGCTAATTTGGCTGGGCGAACTGCCAAAGATGAGGCCTCTTCTAGATTAAGGGTTGCTTGATGCAACTGTTGCAATGTTCAAAATGACTTTAAGATGCTCATTGATTGGCCCCAAGAGCAATAATTGGTTTGAAAGTTATACAAAGGTGACTTAACTTACTGTTTTGCCACACTTTAAGTCAGCTGGTCTGTCCTAATTTTTTGGTTCAAATATAATTAATCTTAAGAAGACAACGTGCCACAGGATCCCTGAAGAGAGAAGATGAAAATCGAAAATGGTGACCAAAACAGTCAGAATATTGTTAAGAACTTATTTTGCAACATATTGGACAAAACCTGTCAATGTAAAGTGTAATGAACTTTAAAGCCTTTTGTGAGTGTTCAAATAATTTGTCTGAAAATAGGATCCAGAGTGGCATAAGGTTTTTTCTTAGTTTTGATTAGAAGATCACATAATCCAGCCTTTCTTCAAACTTTCAAGACACCACAATTGAGGCTTGTCAAGTAAAAATCTGCTTGCTTTTTCGACTAATATCAATGAAGACCTTTCAAATAAAATCATTCAGACCGTAAGTGTCTTTCAATAGTCTTAAAACACTACACGATTGATTTTGTGTGCAGTTTTTCTGATTTGCGGGAGACACCCTGAAGAAGGAAAACAAGCTCAGTTGTGCTGTCCTTTTAAGTCGTGCAACAAAGTTCATGTGGCTCATAATTTATAAAGAGTGTTTTAGTGTCTATTTTCTAATGCATCATCATTCCCTAATCAGTGTGTTTTGTTCAAAGTCTTGTAGTGTCTTAGAAAGCTCTCTAGGTGCTCAATGTTCTCATGAATATCAGAAGTGCGAGGCCGGCCTCTCAGAAAGCTAACTGAATGAAGGTAAGACGATTAAAACTTTTTTTGAGGATTATGATAAAGTTACTTAAAGTGTAAATATTATAAAAGTGTAGCCTGTGCAAAGGAATCTGTTCGTCTGAAGTCTCTTCATCGCTTGCGCAAATCCAGAGTAGCTCTACTCTATTTCCGCGCCCTGTTGTCTTCCTTCACTCAGCTTTTGCTACCCTCGCTCGGTGTCGTCTTGCTTTAAAAATGCCACGCAAATTCATCTTGAAAATGGATTAGGAACCATATTTCCCCCGGAAATTCTCCCCCGGACTAAAACGCGGAGTTTCATCACGCTCATTCAAGAAACAACTTGAACAACATAACGGCGTTTTTTGAGCTTATCTGTTACCCGGCTTGAACAATTTACATAGATTTTGCTCATCCACGCCTTATCCTGAACTTAAATAAGACAAGGCAATCTTTATTGCTTATTAGAAATCGATTTTTTTAAGGGTTGTCACCTTGGCATAAATTCATGTTCTAGAATTGATGGTTTCATCTCCGAATTTCTTTTATTGTACGATCGTGTCATTGATTTCAGGACAATCTCAGTATGGTTAAGAGTTGTTCAAGCAGTTTTAAGTAGTGAATTTGCGTGTGGGTTAAGGTCCATATGCCATAACATAGACTTGCACCTTATAGTTATAATTGATATTGATGCAAACAAGTTGAAAATCTAGATTTCAGACCTAAGGAGGAATTACAAAATTAGTGTTTTGCTTGAAAAATGCATTTTGTCATTCAAATATTCCAAAAGTGTATCCCAAACCGTTGTCTGAAAATCATTTTATTTAAACTTAAGAATACTATGAGCTAGCATAAATACTGTAATGGATAAGGAAGCCAGAGTGGTCGCGCGTACTAATGCGTTCTTATAAGAGCCGAGGGTAAAAAAAGTGCTTCCCCAGACGGCGTAGGTTCGAATCCTGTTGGGGATCGAATTGAAGCTGTCGGGAGAGATCCTTGTTTACAGGGAATCGCATTCCTTGTAGCGGTAGTAGAAAATCCGCAACAAACAAACAAAAAAAAGTATATAATTCATCATATACGTACAATGTAATTATGGTCAAGGATGCCTAAATATCCAATTTTTGACTATTTTCCAACGTGCTCCCAAGTTTGACACACAAGGACTTTTAATTTGGCATAACCTTCTTTGCTTCTCTTCAGAACTTCATGATTTGAATTGTAAAAGAATTTCATGAAAGACTAGTCAAACCTGGATATAAGAACATTCAACAGGAAAATATATCTTGGTATCAAGTAAGATACATAGTGAAAGACTGGTCAGTTTTACTTTATTTGTTCATAATGCAATAGTATATTAGAAAGATGTCTTTTAGAGACCAAATTAAAGATATGAGAACTGTTTCAAAATGTTAAAGTTGATTGTGATTCATATTGTCTCATTTCTATCGATCTATTGTCAGTTTATTTCTAGTTTAGCTTATTTTTTTGTAAGTTTCATTGACAGTCAAATTTGTCTTAATATTTTCATGTATTCATGTGTTTTCTATTCTTATTTTTTGTTTATGAGTTAGTTCAATGATCGGTATAAGTTAGAATGATGCAAATAAACCTCATTCATTGAAAAGGTGTGTTCTAGGCTGAGTAAGAGGTAAGATAGTAGAATGTTCTAAGGGTGTTTTATCTGTTCATTGAAACCATGAAGAGGCATTACAAGTTTAGTGTTTTGCTTGAGTAATGCATTTTGTTATTCAAATATTCCAGAAGTGTATCCCAAACCGTTGCAAGTTGATGGATAATCATCAATTCTTTAAAAACTGAGACTTTCTTCTTTCAAAAGCACGTTCTCTCCTTTTGTGCTTCTCCACTTGATCTTGGTCACCCCTGATTTGCCGTGCGCCGTCCAGGAAATTCTAGATGTCCGTGTAGAAGGTAATCAACCCAATGAATTCTCGAAGTTGTGATGGAGTTTGTGGGACGGGAAATGTCTCGATGGCTTCAACTTTTTCTCTCAGAGGTTCAATGCCCCGAGAGCTCACTTGATGTCCTAAGAAAGGAAGCTGATCTTGGCCAAATAGACACTTTTTCAAATTGAGCACTAGACCATTGGCCGATAAACGTTCAAAAACAGTGCGCAAATGGGCACGATGTTCCAAAGGCGAAACACTCGCTACCAAAACGTCGTCGAGATAGACGTAAGCGAAAGACAGATCACCCAACACTGAATCCATCAACCGTTGAAAAGTCTGCGCGGCATTCTTCAAGCCAAAGGGCATGCGCAGAAATTCAAAAAGGCCGAAGGGCGTCGTGATCGCGGTTTTTCCCACATCGTCCGGATGCATTGGAATCTGATTATAGCCCCGTACCAAATCCAATTTCGAGAAAATTGTGCAGCCAGCCAAGCCATCGGCGAAATCTTGGATATGGGGTACAGGGTATCGATCCGGGATGGTGATATCATTGAGGCGCCGATAATCCCCCACTAAACGCCATCCTCCATCAGCTTTTGAGACTACGTGGAGAGGAGAGGCTGTATCGGAAGAAGAGCGACAACAAATCTTCATTCCCAACATTGTCTTAAACTCTGTCTTAACCACATCTAGCTTCTCTCCAACCAAACGACGGGGTTTAGAGAAAACCGTACGGCCATTTGTGTTAATTCGATGACAAACATTGTGTTTCGGTGCCGCATCTTCGAAAGTCGGGATCAAGAGCTCTGGAAAATCCTCCAAAATCCTTGAGAACTTGCAAGAGAATTTATTTTCCAAGAGAGACAACGCTGGAGCTTCAGCACGGCCCAAATGACCCAAGATGACCCTCTTCGAATGCGGGTCGAATAAGCGACTTTGGAGGAGATCGATGACCAAGTTATTGGCACGTAAAAAATCAGCCCCAAGAATATATTGGCCTATGTTCGTCATGTAGAATGTCCAATTATATTCCCGATTGCCTAACTGAATTCTACACGTCTTTGTCCCATAACTTGAAATTGTTGAACCATTGGCTGCCGAAAACATGGGCCTTGCTTCAGAAAACCTGACATTGCGAGGAGCAGGAATAACGCTGACTTGAGCGCCCGAGTCGATTAGGTAAGATTGATTATCAAGTTTATTTGTAACGTAAAGAAGACGACCACCAACTTGATTTATTGACGGCCGTCTTCGAAGTTTCCCAAGACAGCATTGACACTTGATTTTGATGATGGCCGGAACGTACAGGGCGCCTCACAACGAAACGCCTTCAATCCCCACTTACGATGAAACCGACACCATCTATCTTGAGCCGAATTTGCCTCGGCATTGAACGAGGTCTTCTTTCGAATTACGGAGATTGAAGAATTTGTCGTTATTAAATGATCGGCAAGGATCGCCAATTCACGTGGAGCACTGACTTCAAGAATTGGGACCAAATGCGGGCGCACCTCCGTGGGCAACAAATCCACGAACACTGTTCGAAAGAGTATACAAGGCTCATGATCGCCTAGAAGTGCCAACATGTCGTCCATCAGTTGAGAGGGGGAACGATCTCCCAGTGGTGCCATGCTTAAAAGCAATTGGGCCATGCGGTAACCTGATAACGTGAACGTAGACATCAAACGGTTCTTCAGCGAAAGGTACTTGTTGGTCTTGGGCGGATCATGAATAAGATCCACAACCCACTTGGCTGAATCCTGATCCAACGAAGACACCAGGTGATAATACTTGGTTTCATCACTGGTAACGTTTCTCAAAGCCAATTGGGCCTCTGCCTGAGCAAACCAGACCTTTGGTTGTGCGGACCAGAACTTTGGAAGTTTGACGGCGATCAATGATACGGAGGAATCCAACGGAGTGGTTGCATTCGCTGATTCAATCATGATCAAAGGAGATTTCCACGAGACGCGTGGATAAAAAAAAAAGAAACGTCGGGGTCACCACTAAAGCGTCTTAACAATAGCTTTGAATGAATATATCTGTATTTTCCTTATCTCGACATATAACGTAAACTTCATCCGAGTAAGAGCACCAGTGTGAACGAGCAGGAGCTACAGCGGGTTTCTCTTAACACTTTTCGCAACGAAGGAAACAATGATAGAGCCCAAGAAAGAAAAGAAGAGGACTGCATTGTTCCAAATAGCCTCGATTCTTTAGGTTTGGAAGTGTTCACATAGCGCAAATAAACCTCTACGATCTCTACACCTGACCTGAAATCTTGTGACAAAATAGGAGCCCACGAATACAGGGTGACCCATAAGATCGGGAAATCAGATAATGAAGTATGTTTTCTTTAATTATTAATATTTTCATAAGGTTTTATTGGAAAGTAGACTAATGTCTAACGAATACACGCTGTAATTTATTTTTCGAAATATCCCCCTTTGGCCTTGATTAATTGGTGGAGACGGTCAGGGAACCATTTGGATATCATCCCATCCCTTGGTAAATGCAACTTTTAATGAGTTGATGTTTTTGTGGGATTTTGTACAAGCCTTGCTCTCAAGGATGGCCCACATTGAGTAGTCCATGACATTGAGATCTGGGCTTGAGGGGAGGCCAAAGCTCCATGGGCCAAAAATCCGGAAAATTTTCCCTGCACCAATTTTGAACTATGTGTGCGGTAAGTGCCCCATCTTGGCTGAAGGTGTATGGGGCATCTCCATACTTGGCCTGGAGCCAAGGCAGCAGCTGGTCACATAGTACACCTTCAGCCAAGATGGGGCACAGGCACATACCGCCCACATTGTTCAAAATGGGTGCAGGGAGAATATTCCGGACCTTTGGCCCAAGAAGCTTTAGCCTCCCTCAAGCCCAGATCTCAATGTCATGGATTACTCAATGTGGGCCATCCTTGAGAGCAAGGCTTGTACCAAATCCCATAAAAACATTAACTCGTTAAAGGTTGCATTGACCAAGCAAGGCATGGGATGATATCCAAGAGGAAGTTGTGTCTGCTGTGTGCGATAAGTTCCCCGACCGTCTCCGCCAATTAATCAAGTCCAAAGGGGGATATTTCGAAAAATAAATTACAGCGTGTATTTGTTAGGCATTAGTCTACTTCCCTTTAAAACCTTATGAAAATATATTAATTATAAGGAAAATATACTTAATTATCTGACTTCTCGAACTTATGGGTCGCCTTGTAATTTTGAATTGAATATTTTAATTGAATGTTTTTTTTGGATTGGTGGGTGCTAGGATCGGAGGTTTGAACCTCGCCCGGCAAACGAAGCCAGCCATCACATCATCCATTTTTTCCGATGGACATTCTCATGTCCGGTATCAGATTGGTTCTCCATCTGTGGGTGTGAATGAGTGTCTAAAAGTTTCCTTGAGAAAGGTCGGCGAGTTGGGGAGGTCGGAATTTTCATAATGGAAATTGAAGGCAGTATGACGATACGCGAGTATGGGAAAAATCATAATATTGGAAACATGTTATGTTAAAATATACCGTCTATTTGTGAAAACATCATTGTGTAGAAATTATTGATCAAAATACTCGCAGCCAGAACGAAAGCCGTCGTGAATTGCTCAAATAGTTAGAAGTGAGTGTATAAAATTAATTCAAAAAGAGGAAAAGACTTTAAAAAAAAATAATGCTTTTAAAATCAAGAACGACAAAAAAGCTTTTTTAAGCTTTAAAATTAAAAGAACCTTGAAAACACTCAAAATGCTTGAAATTTCAACAGGCTAAAAATGATTGTCAAAAAAGCTGAGCTTTCCTTACATTCAAAGATTGTATAATCTTTAGAAATTAAGCACTGGACGTTGAAGTCAAGCCCGTCAAAGGAAAATTCATCCTATATTGTAAGATTGTCATTGAAGCAGCGAAAAGCTCGGACCTAACCGGTTTGCCCTCCAACTCGATCACTAATTGAACATGATGCGAATCAACGCACTTTTTGGAGAGGGTCGGAACGTTTCTGGACTGTGAGGGACAGTTCTACGAAGGAAGAAGAGCAAGGAAGTGCGAATTTGTGTGATACCACCTTCGTTTGGGACAGACCCTGGGAGTTGTGCAGTGCAACGATCTAGACGAACGAGACCAAGGAACCAGGCCTCCCGCTAACCGTAGTGAAGTGATCTTGAAGACCAGACTAATTAACCATTTGACCACCGACCATCTTATATCGTAAGACCGTTCCAATTTCAACCATTAATCTCTGACAATATACCATAATAAAGCAAGTTGTCTCAGTCCTGCGTTTGGCTAATGTTCTCAAGGATAGTCGTTGATCAGATCCATAGAAATACAGTCCACACTACGAGGCGAAATCCTCACAACATTTTGGTCCTTCGAGCCGGATCTGACGGCAAGCCTGACCAGCCTTAGGACGATGAGTTGAACGCAGAATGTCGGAAGAAGAAGTCATTGTTACGAACCACCATGAGAACGTTAATGCGATACGTACTTTGGATGATTCACGTGGTATTGATCGAGCAATTCGTAAGGCCATGTCAACCAAGAAAAAAATGCTTACCTTATAAATCAACGCTATCAGAGCTAGAATTGGGGAACACCTTAGAATGTCCCGCACATGTATTGTCATGGACCTGGAAGCGGTTCAGAGAACATGTGGGGAACTAAAGGCCATCATTGAGGAGTATTTGGATGGAGACCTGGAGGACGAAGTTCAAGACTATCTGATGACCTACTTGATTATGGAGGAGCAACGAGTACGGGATTTACAAGCAGATGTTCAAGACCATTTGGATTCACGCATGCATGAACCACCTTCGGTGATGGGGTCCGAGGATGGAGATCACCAACGATTGCAAGACATTAGACAGGAGGAGATGGTGCTACGACCTAGACCCTTGACCGCAGAGGTCAATTCGGATGAGAAGGGCTTGCACCAAGGGCCGGGGACTACTCCGGTTACAGGGTATCTTCACCTTGGTCAGGATGAGAATAGTGACCCAGAGATATCATTTCACCCCCAACATGGGGGGAGAAGTGCTGGTATAGGGGCAAAATCTGAAATCCTTGCCCTGCCCCCACAAGCAGAGTGGGGTGGCCTGCAGAGCCATTGGATGGAAAACCCTACTACCATTACTAGTGGGGCATGCTGCAGGACAGGAGCAAGGACAAGTCTTGACTTAAAGATGCCCAAATTCAATGGGAATATTGTTGAGTTCCATGAATGGGCAAATATGTTTCAGTCCCTTGTCCACAACTCGTCCAAATCCGTGCCTGAGAAGATGGGAATGCTGAAGGCCCTGCTTGGGGATTCACCTAGGCGATTGATATATGGTTATGGGAATTCAGAAGCCCATTACAAGGCGGCACTCAAGACCTTGTACAAGGTGTATGGAGCAGAGGATCTTGTGGTTGAAGCCCACACACAAGTCATTGAGAACCTCCCTTGGGTTAGAACAAGGGACCCCCAAGGCCTTGAGAACCTGGCATTTAGCTTGCAAGGACATCTACTCATTATCCAAGAAAGAGTGGGGCCCGGGAACACCTTGTGGGGTCAGCTTGTGCGTTGTGTAGAACGTAAGCTTGACAAGGAAACCTTCAATGCTTGGCACCTATTGAGCAAGGGAATCCCTAAAGGAGAACAACTTAATAAGCTCAGCGACTGGCTATTGGAGTTGTCTCAAAGAGATAAAAGATATTTTAGTCTTGGTTGGGAGACCAAGCCTCGGCAGGCAAGCACAAACACAGCCATATCAAAAC
Source organism: Tigriopus japonicus (assembly GCA_010645155.1). NCBI lineage: Eukaryota > Metazoa > Arthropoda > Copepoda > Harpacticoida > Harpacticidae > Tigriopus > Tigriopus japonicus. The sequence goes on along the minus strand of JAAGOF010000220.1, from coordinate 974,169 downwards.
AAGGCTGTCCGTTGTGTTCAGAGTACCATGGGGTTGCCTCTTGCAAAAGCTTTGTTGACTCTTCAATAGGACAGAGATATGATTTGCTCATTGAACACAAGCTTTGTTTCTCGTGCCTCGGATCAGGTCACCTGAGCCAAGACTGTCGGAGTAGAAGACCATGCGGCAAAGATGGATGCAAAAGCCCCCACCATGCCCTCCTTCATCGGACTCCTGGACACATGGATGGTCCCTTGGACAAAGTGGAGGCCTCATCTTTCACCAATGCTACAGAGGCAGACAATGCGGTCCGACTTGGCATCATTGCAGTGACTTGCAAAGGTCCAAAGGGTAACTTGGTAGTGAATGCACTGATTGATGAAGGATCAGACACCTCCTTTATGAGTGAGAGGATTTTGAAGAAACTTGGGGCCCAGATGAAGAGGATGAGACCCTTATCTATTCATGGAGCAACAGGGACCTCCTCCATTCAATCTGGTCAATACAAGTTTGAAATTCAGTTTGCTGATGGAGGTGGGACAAGCAATGTCGACATGAAGGTCATACCCAAGGTGTGTGTGCAGACAGTCCTTTGCTTGATTGTTAGTTTTGACTACTTAACTGTGCTGTTGCAGACGGTCGACTACAGGGGGCAGGAGCGAGCAAACCTCGCCGCCGCAAGTCTTGCAGCGCTCTCGGTAGTTGCCGATCTGAGGTCATTGCACTCGTTCCAAATACGAGGCGCGCTCCGGGTCAAGGAGGCGTTCCTCGCTGCCGCCGGCACGGCCACCAGGCCCGCCGCTGCCGCCCGTGTCTTCGCGGACGCGAGGGGAACGTGCAGCGTCTCCTGCAGGGGGGAGGAGGCGGCCGTCGCCCTCCAGGCCTATATGGCGGACCTGAAGACCGCCATCTTGTTGTAAGAGTCCATGTTGCACTTTTTTAAGAGGGTCGAGATTGGAACTTTATCTTCTCTCTTCATTCCTAACAATGTTCTGCACATATTATTCAGGGACACCTGCAGCTTCTCCGCGGCGGCCTCCAATGGATCGGTGTCGCTCAACCGGGGGTTGGCGGAGAGGGGGAGGTCGGCGTGCAACCTGCCGAGGACGAGGGCCTTCACCACCATGTTGAGGGGACGTCCTCGAGGGATATGGTTGGAGAGACGTCGTACGAGCGCAACGCGTCTGCAAACATCATCGCAGAGCGAATCCCTGCAGAACGCAAGGTTGGCGTTGATGACAGAGCCAAGGACGCTTATCTGCTTGCTGGGGTGGATGTCGGCGCCGTCGATGTTCACGTTGAGGTATGTGAAGCACTCACAGGGAAGGATTGGACCCAATTGCAAGGTCGATGGGAGCATCTAAAAAACCTTCCAATAAACGTACTCAACTCCCCAGTGGAACTTCTGCTTGGCCTGGATGCAGGACCACTCATAGAGCCCTTAGAAGTGAAGAGGGGAGGACCATTAGAGCCCTACGCTATGAGGACAAAGTTGGGATGGGTCTGCCGTGGGAAGGTTGGTCTGGGATTGCATTCGGAGGTTGGTATGGCTTCCAATGTGAACTACATCTCTCAAGTAGAGACGTCACTAGACAAAATTGTGTCCAAATTCTATGACACTGAGAGTTATGGAGCAGAAGGAGGAGATGCAGCAGTGAGGATACTTAATATCCAGGATCAATATGCCCTGAAGACTATCCAGGAAGGAACAAGGAAGCTTAACGGTCAGCCTGGTTATGTGGTTGAGCTCCCCTGGATTCCAGGCCAACCAAAGCCTTGGAACAATCGCACCCAAGCAATGCAAAGGCTTTTGGGCCTTGAAAAGAAATTCCAAAAGGACATTGAATTCAAGGCTGCATACATTAGAGCTATGAGAGAGACCATCCGCAATGATTATGCAAGGATTGTGCCACAAGCGGATCTGGCAGTGGCAGAGCAAAGCTATCTACCTCATCATGGCGTCTGGAAGAAGAATGGAGCTGATGTCAGGGTAATTTTTGATTCTGCTTCAAAATTCCGGGGGAGGGGCTTGAACGACTGCCTTCTGACAGGGCCAACATTGCAAAACGAGCTCTTTGATGTCCTGTTGAGGTTTAGAGAACAAGAAGTTGCCCTCACAGCCGACATCGAGGCAATGTTTAGCAGGATCAAGCTCAAGAATGAGGATGCTGCATACCACAGATTCCTGTGGAGAGAGAGCCCAACTGATGAGGTGAAGGCATTCCAAATGACAGGTGTGGTCTTTGGCGATTGTTGCTCTCCTTGTCTAGCCATCAACACACTTCATCAGACAATCAGGGACTCTGGTTGTTCGGAAGACATCATGACCAGAGTTATGACCCAGTTCTATATGGATGATTATCTGGACAGTTTTGAAACACCCAATCAGGCCATTGAGATTGCACGGAAAATCCAAGACACATTAGCTGGTGGAAACTTTAACCTGCGTGGGTGGCAGTCCAATTCACTTGAAGTCACCACATCCTTGGGGGGTGGTGTTGCTGGTGAGGTTGACTTACCTCAAGGTACCCAAGGTACCAAGGTTCTCGGCCTAGAGTGGCAACCACAGAAGGATTGTTTGACCTTTAGCCCCTCCTGCAAACCATTGGTCCCCACAAGAAGGGGTTTGCTAAGCCAATTGGCTGGCTTATTTGATCCATTGGGTCTTTGCGCACCAATAGTCGTGGCTGGGAAGATCATGATGAAACGTCTCGTAATTAGTTCTCAAAGTTGGGACGAGCCAGTGCGGGACGACGTCCTAAGGGAATGGCAAGAATGGCAGGGAAGCCTATTGACGCTGAAAACGAATGAAGTACCCCGGGCATTTTCCCCATGGAGTGGAGAAGGAGTGGTTCATCAACTTCATATATTCTGTGATGCCTCGGAGGATGCCTTTGCGTGTGTTGGATACCTCAGAAGTTCTACCACTGAGGGGAGCGTTTTGGTTCGCATTGTGTGCTCAAGGAATAGAATATCACCCAAAAAGCCTATTACCATTCCAAAGCTTGAGCTCCAGGCTGCTCTATTGGGAGCCCGACTTGCCAAGCATCTGTCCACCAACCTGAGGATTGGGATCAGTTCGCGCGTGCTTTGGACTGACAGTCAAGTAGTTAGATGCTGGATAGCTAGCATTGCTCGCAACTATAAGGCCTTTGTGGGGAACCGAATTGGCGAAATTCAATCCATAACTAGACCACATGAATGGAGGCATGTCCCAGGACGCTTGAATCCAGCAGATTTGGGCACTCGGGCGCAGAAGCATCCAATCATACCAATGCTATGGTTGGAAGGACCGCCCTTTCTGAAAGGGACACCAGAGGGGTGGCCTGAAGACGTAGAGGTTGGGATCTCATCAGAGGAGGTGAGGGAACGGTTCCAACAAACAAACCATTGTGCAGTAATTGATTATGATCAATTTGAAACCCTTGATGAAGCAATTGAGGGTTCAATTAATGGAGAGAGCAGGGCGACTGCTTTTCTTAAGTTACTCAAGCAAGTCCAAAAAGAGTCGTTCCCAGAAGACATCAAGGCACAAGAGCTGGGGCGCCCCTTATCAACCAACTCACGACTTAGGGAGCTTAGCCCCTTTTTGGGTGATGATGGGATGTTGAGAGCCCGAGGCCGGCTGAGCCAATCACAACTACCGTATGATCAGAAGTACCCTGTGATTCTTTGTCCAAAGCATCCTATTACTAGGTTAGTCATCAAGGAAGAGCATGAAAGGAACCACCATCCAGGGACCAACCATGCCCTTGCCCTGCTAAGGCAAAGGTACTGGGTCCTTCGCGGCAGGGAAGCAGTCAAGAGGGCAAGCCGGCAATGTAGGATCTGTCAGAGGTTAAGTGCACGCCCGGCTCAACAAGAGATGGCAGACCTACCCCCAGAGCGAATGGCGGTGGCCAAACCCCCCTTTTTCAATACATCAGTGGACTTTTTTGGGCCTATGGAGATTTTGGTATCTAGAAACAAAATCGAGAAGAGGTGGGGGGGCCATCTTTGCATGCATGACGACACGGGCTGTCCACATTGAATTGAGTGCCTCATTGTCCACCCAAGATTTCATGAACTGTCTCCGAAGCTTCATAAACTTAAGAGGCCAACCTAGTTTGATATACTGTGACAACGGCACAAATCTGAAAGGGGCCAAAACTTTGCTAGACTCCCTTGGAGAATCCAATGTGGGAACCCCAGATATCCGTTGGAAATTCCAACCCCCGGGAGCCCCTCATTGGGGGGGAGTCCATGAGTCATTGGTGAAATCTGCTAAACGAGCACTAACCAAGGTGATGGAGGAAGAGCAGGGCTCCAAAAGACATCTAAGAGAGCATGAGCTTCGCACGGTCATGAATGAGGTTGTCGGGTTCTTGAACTCTCGTCCCCTGACTTATGAAAGTACAGATCCAAGTGATTCAAGAGCCCTCACCCCTAATCATTTTCTCATTCAAAGAGCAAATGTGACTGTACCTCCAGGAATCTATGCTTCAAAGAACCCAAGGGAGCATTTCCACTACATACAAGGCATTGTGGACAATATATGGTCAAGGTGGATGGGTGAGTACCTTCCCATGCTAATCAAGCGCAACAAGTGGACAACCCGGATGGAGAACATCCAAGTCGGGGCTGAAGTCCTCATAGTGGGTACTCAAGAGCCACGTGGCAGGTGGAAACTGGGAACAATCCAGGAGATCCATCCAGGTAAGGATGGCTTGGTGAGAGCAGTCACCATTAAAACGAGTGATGGAATGGTGACCCGGCCAATCACCAAGGTGGCGCCCTTGGAGAACGTTGGACGTTGGTCGGGCAAAGGGGGGGAGGATGAAGCAGCGAAAAGCTCGGACCTAACCGGTTTGCCCTCCAACTCGATCACTAATTGAACATGATGCGAATCAACGCACTTTTTGGAGAGGGTCGGAACGTTTCTGGACTGTGAGGGACAGTTCTACGAAGGAAGAAGAGCAAGGAAGTGCGAATTTGTGTGATACCACCTTCGTTTGGGACAGATCC